>JAQIXX010001360.1:0-34889 GCA_034700605.1 Willowsia nigromaculata
GTCGTTGGCTTGATGATGATGAGAATGAATATTGAGAGTGGGAAATCTGAATTCTCACACTTGAAAAGGTATGTCTGGTGTACATTCCTTCGTAGTAAAATTTCAAAAGGAAGTGTGCAGAGTGGTGCGGCGAACTCTGTAGAATATGAACTAGTCAAATGAGACCCGTAGTGGATTGGCATTGCTGCCACGACATGGTAAAGAACATGAGCGGAAATTAATGGAAAAGTCTAATTACCATCTTTCTAAAGGAAATTTATAGTATTCGTTCTCAGTAGAAACGTTTTAAAATCATGGCGAGTTATAAGCATGTATATTCTCGTGTCACGTTGTTTCTACAACACACTTTACGCATTGCGTAAATAGATCTTATAGTTAGTTAAGACATGTACAGGTTATCTGGAAATCGAATCCGTATAAAGAAATACTCGATGAAGACTTCATGTTTCATACCATCCCTGAACAGTGTTGTTTAGACGGGTACAAGTCACAAAAGTTATTTTATGATTTATGCAGAAGGAAAATGGAATGAACTTGAATGAAAGTCATCATCATCAACATGAGCATGTATATGCATCTCTCAGTTTTGCTTTCTCCTTGTTGGCTGCGTCAATGTCAGCAATGAAGTGGCGCACTTCAAGTTTCATCATAAATAATAGCATGAACTCATGTCGACTATGACGTTTTACGTTCAGAGAATGAAATGAAGCCTGACATTCTGCACACATAGTTTGACGAGTAGTACATGATACGAGGTTTGATACTGATTATTATTCAAATTCAACATGAAATTGTTTGCAGTTGTTGAATATTCTATGAATAAGTAAAATGAAATTTGATTTGGATGAGAAAGAAGAACGGTATCAAGTTGGTGGGAAGAGTAAACGGCACGACATGACAGTTATCAAAATAAATAATATTATTTAACATAATGTCATTATTATATTTTTAAATCGAAGAATATAGTGAACTATTAAAATCGTAGAAGGAAACTCTATCAATGTTCCTTTTACTAATCGTGCTTTTTGGATTTCTTCTCTGGTTTTGGCTTAACCATTGTGAATGACTTTTGTGCTACAGATGCGGCCTGAGCCTTTTGCGCCTTCATCTTACTAGGAGTAGTGGGAAGTAAACTGTCCAGTCCTTGTTGCTGAGCACCATTTATCCCACTTTCTTTCCGGATATTTCGCTCCTTTCCTGAATTTTCTTCATTTTCTCCTCCTGTGTCTGAATTTAGGCCCTCGTATCCTTCCTCCTCATTACCAACAGAGCTGAGCCTAGTGGAATCTTCATTTGCACTCAAAATTTCCATGGACGATGGTCGTTGATATGATTTCAGAACGTCATCCGGCTGACTTTCGAGAAACCTGCGGAAAGCTTGACAGCATAAGCAGTGATCACTGTGATGTGACAATGAAGGAGATGCAATGGGGCCAGGAATGACACCTGGTCCTAGTGACCCTATCCCATCCATTGGTTGCTGAAGCGGCTGCACACATGGGGATTCACAGGCTTCATCAAATTCACCTCGATATTCTTCGTAATATGGAGAGTAAATTACTACAGCTTTTGGAAGAATTTTTCCATACTGATAGTAAGATCTCTCTTCCTCCAAATCCTTTCGAAACTCCTACCACATTGATGAAATAATTGTGAAAAGTTTTTAGTGGTAAAAATCTAGATTTTGAATAATGTTGATTGTGCACTGTACTTTCCAAAATTGTCGCATTTCTTGAACTTCCGGCCTGCAACGAACCATATAACCTCGAATTGCCCTTTGAATTATTATGGCAGCTTCTTCTGAACTCATTAGCATCCATTTTGGTGGGGGCATTCGCGGACTTATTATTTATATACACAGAGAAAAAATATTCGTACATAACTAAACAATGATTAGTCTATATTTTTTGGTTCTTTGAATTAAGTAATTTGAACAGGGCTAACTGTTTTTCCAGCCAAGCTCTCGCAAACGGAATTTCAAAGATAGGAGTTGGATTGGTAAATCTCTCAGGATAACGAGGGTTATTGTTGTACAAGTACTATAAATCAAAGTTACTTTACTTCCTGGTAAACTTTAATTTTCAAAATATTATAAGCTTCAAATTCCAACCTCGACAATGTAATCAAGTGCATTAAAAGTGCAAAATCGACACTGGAAGACTCGATTGACCCGAGCAAATTGTATCAAAGCTTGTATCGCAGGGAGAAGATATGGAAAAACGTAAAAGTCCAAGAAATCCTTTGACTTGCCTGTTTAGAAAGAAAGTTTCATTTATTTCGGCAACATCCCAAATACCCAAATTCTTTACTTGTAATTGTGTTCAGTAGTGTGTACATTTACAATTCTGAATGTCAGGAGGGATTTCATAGTCAGTCATTTCATACGCTTTCGTTTTGCTGTAGTTTATAGAGGGAAGTCCCAATTTTTTAAGAATAGTGTCTAGTTCATTAGATTCGGACTCGGTTTCTTTGTAAAGTAGAGAGAAACTAGTCACGTGAGATATGATATTCACCGTAGCATAATTTAAAATTAAAATGCACATTTGGATTTGAATTACCATTGCAGCAAACTTCCCATAAATTTTTAATTATAAATCTACCACCGCCCCTTCCAGTGTTACCCCATCCTCCTCCCGATTTCTCCGGATAATTTGGGTTACTAGTTGTAGAGTCTCTGCCGCCTGCATTTTGTTGTTTTGGTTTAATTTCATCTCCTTCTCCATCCGTCTCTGCGTTCTCAATCTTAATTGGAGCACTGGATTTGTTTGATTCAAGGATTCCTTCAACGGTCTCTCGATGAGTGGCGCTTTGCTGAGCTGGAGCTGAGAGCACAGCGGAACCACCAGACTTTTTCGTAGTTTTTACCGCTGTTGTATTTAAGTGATGTATTTTTCCCTTTGGTTGCTGCGGCTGTTGTTGCTGACCCACTGCAGATTGTTTTCCTTTTGCCATTTCGTTATATGATGATGCACTCCACTCATATAATTAGGGCAATTTCTTATCCTGTGAAATTCTTTACGCTTCTTATTGTATCAATATAGCATAGCCATATCATATAGCATTTTTCAAGTTTATAGAATGTTTGCAATTTTAGGTTATTCTTGAATGGAGTGTTGCCAATCGACTGTAATCATTTCATCGCCACAGGAATTACTTATTACGTCATATCACGACTTTATCATTAGTTAGCTAAGCAAATTTAACATGGGTATCAATATATATTTATGGGCATGATACGATCTTGACTTGATAGTTTTATTTGCTTTACGAACGCAGAAACATAGCAATCTCTTTTGCTTATCAAATAAACCGCCAACTGCTCTAGATCTGTTCATTTTCTTGTCTCTCAAGATATTTAAAACAACAGGTGAAGTAAAATACTCAAGGTTTTCATATACATGGTGAATTTTAAGGTATCTTTTCTCCAGAGAAAGTTGATGGCATGAGCTAGATAAGCTGACAGCTAATGTGGTAAAAAAGAGAGCCTCTGGCAACTGAGAACTGACTATGAGTGAAAGTTATTTTTCCACTTCCGTCTTCCCGCAAAAAGCTGCATAGATCCACGATCCACTGTGATGCTGTATTGATGGTGTAAATCCAATTTATAATAAGAATCGATAAACACTAGAAAATCGAAACAGCTATGCAAATATCATGAAACTTGTTTTTGTAACAAGTTTAAAAAATTGAAACTCTCTGGTGGGATAAATCATCATTCGCTTTCCTAAGCTAAAAGAAACGCATATTACTTGATATTTGAATAAAGCCAACCCTGAAAAATTGGAAATTCGAGTAAGCTTTGCTAAAATATCTACTTTTATTTTAAATATAAAACTTTCGAGACCCAAGTTCACTTTTTTCTCTGTACCTCCGGTAATTTTGATTTGCATTTTTTACTTTTCAAGTTATATTTTTGATTGTATTTCAAATTTCCTGTCATATACACAGGACAAAATTGGTGCGTGCGAAAAATATAAAAATAGGCAAGTCATAAGGATAAAATAAGAGATTCTAGTTCTTCTGTTTTAAAAGTAAAAATATACAAGTGAAGGATGATTTCTCGAGTCTTCTTACGCTTTACAAGAGTAGTGCAAACTTTGTCCTTTTTATATGGCTAAAGTTTAGCCACCGTTGTTACCGGTTCACGTAATTCCGTAACTTAGTTTTCAAGCAGAGTCTCACGTACACGGAGGTAAAAAGAAGCGGTGCAGAATAACAATAAATATAAAGAGCAGAGAAGAAAAACTATAAGAGTTGCAAAAAAGTGGAAAGGACTTGAATATAAAGTGAAGCAAAAAAGTACGAAAAATACTTATCATTTGATACACAAGTTAAGGTTTTGACATCTTTTATTTCGTGAGATCGTGTGTGGCAAAAAGTGGAAGCAAAGATTATAAATTATCTGGGAGCTTGTGAAACTGTAGCTGAAAGAAAAAATTGGTTTACACTACATTCATAATGTACGGTTGTTTGATATGTATATACATACTACTGCTTATAGTATTCGCACATGTTTCGATTTAGAGTAAGTTTTTCCATTTTATTCATTGCATATGTACGGTGTATTCACCAAAACATAAAGCAAAGCTTCAGCAAAAACCGGGAGAACTCTGATAAGCAGCCTCACAACTCAACTATACCTCGTCAACTTCACAGGTACAGAGAGAGAGAGAGATACAAAGATTGATTTGAACAAGAAGACTGTTCACTCACTCTCTCTCCTTCCGTTGCATGTCTATATACTTTACTTTCTTCTACTTTCGCTGAATTTCATGAATTCGAAATGTGTACGGTAATTTTATGAAGATGGGAGTGATTCTGCGGGCACCGTTTACTACGGAGCATTCAAAAAAAGAATAGATTTTTGCTTTCCTTCCAATAGTCAACACGACAGAGACTTTTAGCATGCATGAACATTTTCATCTTAAGCTAGATGCCTTGTTTCCTCTTTTTCAGATAAACTTTCTACTTTCTCCTCCTTATTCCTCATCTTTCCTTCACCTATCAACCGAGCCTTGAGCAGAAACGAAGAGAAAGGAGAAAGATGAATGGATTGATGTCTTCCTTTTAATACATTAAAAGAATCTGGCTTTCTTACTTTCCATTTTTCAACAAAAAAGTGAATAAGCTTTTACATCAAATTAGACACTGGATGTATGAGGGAGAGAAAAAGTGAAGTATTTTTTCATGATGTGCAGTAGTCTTATAAATGCTGCTTCATTTTATGAGAAAGTAGGTCACGTCATGTCATGTCACGAATTTTATTCTTTCTCGTCTCAGATTAACCTAATCACGTTCAAGATAAAGAAGGCAAGAGTTTTCTTGCGGAGTGGTCGAGAAAATGTATAGAAAAAGAAGGATTCTTTTTTATTTTTCAGTTTCGCTCAATGATGGAATATTATGTGATGCATGGAAGGAAATTTTAATATGGAGCGCAGGAAAAGGTACCACTTTTTATACATATAAAAAAGTAGTTGTGATTTATGCTAAATACTTTCACATTGTTCAATTTTTTGTTCTTGTCTCAAGTTTGCTTGAGTGGAGACGAGACGCGAGGAAGTTTATGCCATCAACTGCACCGCTTTACCCAGTTACCTAAATGGAATCGTGTCCGGAATAACAGAATGAGTGTAAAAGCGGTTTTACTACATAATAGCTATTTTGAAAATGACTGAGAAAAAAGTTTTCCTCTTGTTTTCTTGTTTTGTTTTAGTGGAAATCCAAGAGAAAAAAATAATGACTGCTACTTTGCATTATGTATTTTTATATGGTGCAATAGTACATAGTAAATGTCTAATTTGCATGACTTTGTATAGCTTGATATGAAGATTACAATAAAAAATTCCAAAATGTTTTATAAGCTTTCCTCACCATTTTTCCACAGACATACATCTTTTCAATGCCTGTGATTATAAGTTGTAGTTGTTTTACCCATAATAATTCCCCGTATTATCCTGCCAAAAATGACAGCCCTTCGGAAGTCTTATTACATGTATGCATTTGATAGATTTAATTCCATGGCTCAGAAGGGGATGAAGGAAAATGAAGAATGAAGTGGTTGATTTTTGTTTGTAGTGGTGTAGCTTATATGCTTCACGGTACAAAACAACTCACTTATTTCCCGACTGGATGGATAAGCATCGTGAGAAAGGAAGCATAAGAGAAAGTAGGTTAAGCGAGGGTTTATACGGAAAGGGAAAATTGTAGGATGTGCGGTTCCATGAAACACAGACTTGGCTTTAATTTTGGTTCTTTTTAAAAGTAAAATCAAATTGTCAGTTTGATTATTCTTTGGTAAGAGTTACGAATGCTCTATTTCATAAACAAGCTGCTACACGGGATGAAATAATCTTAACAAGAGCATATTTATTATTATACACAATACATCCCAACGGGAGGATTTTATTCTGAAGACCATCTTCCTGGTTCCTCCCCGTTGAGGCTCGTTTTTTAAAATAAGAATCATGAATCTAGTCGTAATCACAAAAAATGATAATAATAACAATGGAAGGCGCCCTCGGGAGTATAATTTTTTCTGTTAAAAAGATTAAGCTGTCGCATTTTTATTTCGTCTTTCCAAATATCCCATTTTGATTTTTTATTTACTCATCAAAACAACAAAAGACAGTGACATGAATTCAGATGATGAATATTTATATAATAGTATATGCTTCTCTGTCAAACCAAAGCCAGAGACTTGCCTCTCTACTTATTTAATTTTTTATTCAAAACAAACGTGGCAGACTCCCGCTGCGTGTTATGCGATATAATATTTATTATAAAATGCTATCAAGCATAAACAACATGGAAGCTCACACACAAGATTTTCTCAGCACTTGCTTTGCTGCAATAGTGATGGGCATGCATATAATGGAAGTACATTTTTGTATACCCTTTTCTCCCGTCTGCTAAAAATGGGCCACTTAATAACGTCAAATGTTTTCTTGTCTGAGCAACACTTTAGTAGAAGAGGGAGAAATAGACAGAAAAACTCTGCTTTCCCTTCCTTGGAAATCTGTGTGTGACTTGGTGTTTGGTTCTCACATGGACTTTTTCAGCCTAAATATAAGCCTTGATTCGCATCAGTGAAGAAAACAGACACCAGCTGTGACCCTCTTCTTTTCCTCTTCCTTCTTCTCCTTCTACCACCCTTGTTGTGTGCTTCTGCGAATATTATCTTCATTGTGGTACTCCCACTCCTCTAGTGGTGGAACAAGCGGTATGGCACCACTGCTGTGTTTTCAAGTGGGACTTTCACTCGTTTTATATATTTTATGTAGTGAGCATAGCAAGGTATATATGAGCCACTGTATAAGATGCCAATATAACTCAAACTGTTGTGGCATCATGACACCACACACACAACCAAGAACTCTCTTCTCAAGGAAGAAAGAATCCTTGAAGTGGTTGGATTGAGAACGTAACAGTTTTCAAGTTGTGGTAATAATAACTGGGGAGCATCATATAACAGCAGCAGCGGCACAACCAGTAAAGTAGCGAACCGACCGTTTATACACAGAGAGAATTTTGAAGGAGACGCAGAGAAAGATCTCATTTCCCATTTTCCACATTCCAGATTATTCTCTATTCTCTATTATTAGCCGTATTGTTAATGTTATTATTATTCTTATATTATGACCATACACACATACATAAATACATTACTGAAGAAGAAACAAGAGAAAATAAGTGATGTAAGTATACTTTCAAACTGACATCTATAGACCCATAAATATAATATTGTTGAGCGATATATCCCTTTCCCATGGTCATGAGTGTAGGGCTGATAAGAACTCCAGCACGAGAGAAGCCTTTTCTTAAGGTTAAACGTCTCAAGTATATACACCCTTCACAAAGAAAACTTGTCTAATGAAAATATGTAGGTGGTAGGTACTCTTAATACTTTCCCTGAAGTGAAAACTTTTTCAACAACTACCAGCCAGCACTACCCAAAAGAATATTCAAAGCCTGGGCACACCAGAGCTAGGCCTTGCGTAAATTCTTGTCTAAAACTGCAAAATAATAGTAATGAACGTAAGTACTTTTATTTTCAAGAAGAAAAGATGACGCAGAGTAGAAAAGGAAAAGGAGACTCGTGAACGACACCACTGATGCATGCATCCTTTCTGCTGTCGTTAGCAATAATAATGATAATAATAACAATACGAGAGCAGCAAGCCGCGGCATGGTGTGTAGTAGCTACAAACTATACTGAGAAGGGAAAGTACAGCTACTTTAGTTGAATTGAAGAGACTATTGCGAAAATGTTGAATAGGGAAATGGAACAATGGGAGGGGTAGAATATATGGGGATATTATTACAAAATAAAATTAAAATGAGAGGCTCTTTTTTTGCTTTCACCAATCTTCATCCACTCTTGAGAATTAGAAGAGAACTACTAACACCATTTCCAACTGAACTTCTATCTTCTTTAGTACAAAACAACAACATCATTGATGATGATGGTGATAATGGAGCCCTGTTCGTCGGCTCATCTTTCTCGCCTTTCCTGAAACAAAAGCAAACCCCTTCTTGTTTTCCTCGATTTTCATCTTGTATACTTTTAGGAACACTTCATAATAATATCCTTTTTGTTCAGTGACATTATCAATTCACTTTTCTTCCTTGAAAACAATTGGAAAAGGGCTACAATGAATAAATTGAAACAATGTGACATGATGTGGATAAAACTATAATATTTTAGGCTGCAAGGAAAGCATCATTACAAAACAAGATCTGTCGTTTCAAAAGAAGTCTGCAAAACTTGCCCGTACCTTTCGCATCATGCTAAATGTCTAACTTTTTTTGTTGTGTAAACCCTCATGATTTGCTCAAAAGAAAGAAAACGAGCACACATTTTAGATCTAAAAAAGGCCATCTTTCTTTGTCAGAATAAACGAACGGACGTGTATGTGCAATGATGCATGTAGGTATGCCTTTGCTAGTGTACCCACCTTCACATCTTTCCTCTCCCACGTTTCCTTTTTTCTGTGCTTCCTTTCTTCGTCCCCATTTTTGTCCCAATTACGCTCTCATCTAAACTGAAAATAATTAGCATAGTCATCCAATTTACAATCTTTCCTCTTTTTGGCTTTCTCCTCAGCTCCCAACTTGATGTTCCATGCTGGAAAAGAGGTACATCCGCTTTTGCATATAGACACATTACGTAGTATGCAGACATGCAGATGAGAGTTTTTCTGGTGGTCTTCCTCTCTTTCACTTCCTGATTCTCTCAACCTTACATTTACTGCCGCTGTTCCTTTTCTTTAAGTTCACATCCACTACTGCTCCCACGGGACTAATATTAAAAATGTTTCCCATATCGGCCTTTCTACATTATGTATGTACTTTCTTTAAATAGACAAAATAGAAAATTCTCATTCATTTATTTCAAAATATAGTGAATTTTTTCTCTACAAAAAGCACAAAACTGTGAAATGAGTAGTGGTGGTAGTGCAGCATTTTTCTAGAATGTGTATCACGATGAAGACGAATAAAAAACGGCTTCCAAATGTTTGCAACATGGCTATTTAAGAGAGAATCTTTTCTCCATTTTTAATGTGCCGTTTCACAGTGTTTGCTCAAGCTCAACCAGAAGGAAAGAATGTAAAAATGTGTGCAGTTTACAGCATTAAAAGGAAGAAGGCTCGCAGTCAACTAATCAAAGACGCGTTTTGTTTGTTCGTTGGTGAAGTACAAGAAATATATATCTGGATGGAATGTACTGCGCGTGAAAAGAAGGAAAAACAGAGCAGAGTGGTGTGTAGTTCTTCTGTAAACGAAGTGGAACAAGCAGGGCTGAAATAATTTGCGAAAAAAATATGACCCTCATTTCCTATTACATATATTATAAAGCTCGTATACCATACTCCATCTGATTATGCAATTTAGGCATATGTACAAAAAACAAATATATCTTCTTTTTAGTGAAATTTTTACCATAGACGAAAGTGCATGCGTCCATTTCATTTATTTTTTCTCTTTTAAAGAGTACAAAAGCATCTCCTCCCCAACTTTTCTCTTTGCTTTGTCCAAAGAGAAACGAAAACATTAAATAATTGTATACAAATAACCCAAACATATTTACACTAAATTCTTATAGCTACACTCTTAGCCAGTATTCTTTCAGACATAATAATATTATGTATTTTTCCTAACACGACTTTAGTTTGGTATGTGGAGTTGGACTACCACTGAGACAAATTCTTATAAGAGCGAAGTTCGCGTTAGTATTCCATAGGGTTTCATACTTGATGCGACATAGAGCTACTAACTAGTTTTTCATGTCACTCGTCTTTAATATTTCTTGCCTGAGATATCTTTTAGCACAGAGAAGTAAAAAAGGGAAGATGGAAAAATTCAGTGACCTGTATTACTAAAGAATGGAATATATGATTGCATACCTACATATGGGCGAGCGTAGAACATATTTTTCTCCTTTCTTCATGCTTTGACCATGTCCATTGTTAATATTACTTATTACTTCCAAGTAAGCGGATTCCAAAATTGTGAAATGAACGATGATATTATGAGGACCTGTATAATATTCAGTATGTTTTATGTTTAAGTATTATTCGCATTACCGCCACTTCTATAAACCCAAGTTGGATTTCTTTTTGCTTAAAATGCAATATTGTCTCATCACAGTAACAGTGGTGGACAAAGACTGGCTTTGGTGCTTTGCACACGAGAGACTATTATTTTTTCGTTCTCTCCAGAGAGGAAATAATGTAAGAGAAAAAGGAAGAAAAAAAATTTGAGTAATTCTTTGTCCGTTTTTTCCTGCAAATTCTCATGAAATAAAAAATATATAAAACGCGTGGAAAAGGCTTCAAAAAATAGCAATGCTTGAGATTTGTTCTTTTTTCCTCTTCTGGTTTTTCTCCAAAGTATTATTATTATTTTTATTGAAGAAGAAATTTTAGAGAAAATTCTCATCATCGTTCTCATCCGGATGGTCCCTGGCCACGAAGGGAAAGTGGAGTGGGTATTACATAAAAGTAAAGTGCTCCAGATATTGCACATTCCATTGCTTAAAAATCCTTTTGTTTGAGAGGGGAACGGACAGTCAGAAAAGACAAGAGAACGAAGAAAATGAAAAAGCGAAAAGGAAATGGCTGAATGAGAGGAACAAGTTGCATGTCTATTGCGGAAAAGACAAAAGTAGAATGCCTGACTTTAGTCTTGACTTAGACTATTGTATAAAGAAGATTATAGAGCTAAACTGTCAAGTTCCATGGAAGGGATCGCTCAGAATTCCACATATTTTCTGCAACTACACACAGTCATACATGTCTTTCAGAATATGAAAATCTGTCCACTACTCCCATACATTATTATTCGTTCTCGGTCACCCTATTTTAGACCCATGTTCCACTAGAATGATAAAACTACCGTGAAACTGCTGCCATTCCAATATCAATAGTAGTAACACTGTAGTACTAGCAAATTCGTACTACTCATCTATTTGTACCGCCGCATCGAACCGAACTGTCAAGAATCAGTAAAAATGTACTCTTTCGAATGAAATGACTGTAACACGACGACCCCGCCACATTTGCTCAGCATGGCGATATTATGTTGATGGAAATGTGAAAAAGAAATCAGTCAGAATGTAAATGCGTTTCTAACCATTAGTTGAGTGACCGACCTATAGCCTATAGCACGCGGTAGTTTTCAATACAAAATGAGAATAAGATTAAAGAAAAAAGTAAAGTAGATCGACTTGTTTATCTTTTAACTTGATTTTATACACTCCATAGTGCATAGTAGCCAGTGTAATTTTTGTATTCACTTCTGGTTTGGTGGGTGGCATTTAGCCTAGTTTTTTGCAATGTTAGTAGCAATCCCACCGTTTCTGCGACACGAGTTTTCTACCACTTTTCCTTTCTACGGATAAGTCTGCCAATTGTAGGAAGATTAGAAAACGTCACGACTTAACTCCCCAGAACAGCACAGCAATACAAAAATCTCAGCAGCACATGACGAGCAAAGTCAGTCAATGTGAACGGGAAGTGTGTTATTTAGAGATGTAGTAATTGTGGACATTCCCCGGTAGACGCGAATAACATACCGGAGAAAGCATAGTCACAGGCTTACATGACAAGACAAATTCCACAATATATGGATGATCCGCGAAGAAAGTAGAAGAGAAAAGGAAGAAGAAAGGAGGAAGTTTAATAATGTTTTATGCTTATCGTACAAGTAGTTGTTGTACAGCGACTCACTCATTCATTCATCCGCTACTGTGTGTAGACGAAGGATCTTTGGAGGACAATGCCCTCGAGATTCATAAAGCTTATAGTAAAGAAAACTGGAAAGTATTATTATTATTATTAAGGCATTGTTGTGAAGTAGAGACCATCGCAGTTCTTGTAATAATATGGCATTTATGAGCGTGTGTGCCTCGTGTCTATACAGTTTGAAATGACCACTGACTGGAAATGATAATTGTATTGTGTATTATATTTGTTACGTCAGTCATTCAGGTTTTTTCTTACTTGGTGGTATTATTACTTGTGTTGCTCCGTATTGTGTGCGCGGACTGACAATAAAAGCAACTGGAGCTAAAATATATGTATATTATAGCAATTCACATCTTTGCCCATCCCTTTATGATCACATCATCGTGATGATGGCATGTGGAATCGGTTTTTCACAAGAAAATTGTCCAGGAGAAATGATCATCTCAACTTGTCTTTATTGACATGTACAAACTATGAATGTCTTGAAATGTTCACTGCTTTCTATAGATATATCGGTACATGTAGCGGATAAGTACTTGTGCGTGAGTTTTTGCGTCCTAAAGAAAAGTATGATGGCGATGAGGAAAGAAAGAGAAAGATGCCACTTGCAGAAGAAGCTATATTATTACATGTATAGAGAGAAACGCGCCCAGCAGCACGCTTTCGCATCACACGCATTCCATAATATTATCATAGAAAATTGAGTGTATTCTCGCTCGCGCTCCTCTCCTGTGAAAAGCTGTGTTGCAATAATAATAATAAAAAGTTGGAGTGAAAAACAGTAACGACTGTATATGCTTGGCAATGTAGATGCACAAGTTTACGGAAATAATAGAGAATTTGCAGTAAAAAGGAAACTTTTTCTACTATGCATATGTTTTGCCGAGTGTCTGTAAGAGCGTATTGTATCGCCCAGTGAAAGCTTATTCCCAGCAACTTACTCTATCTCTATACACTCCTACTTCTACCACCACAACTTCTCCTCCTCAAGAGTACTTATTAAATGCATGGGAGGGGTGAAAGAAAAGGAAAAAAAGTGAGATTCAGCAAGCATCACCCAAGTTGAAAACACTTGAGCAAATAATGGCTCATTGTTTTCTACAAAACATAACTACCTACAATGTAGTAGTGCTTGTATTCTAGCACATCATCGTCATCAACAGCAACACCAGCCAACAGCTTGAGATTATATGAAATAAATAGCAAAAAGAGGTATGAATATCGTGAAAACTAGTATCAGTAATAAGAATGCTCTCCTTTCCATCTCAGCAGTATACTTTTTTTTATGCAGACGATAATAGTCATTCACGCACTTAAATTGTACAAGTACAAGAGGCTATTTAGACTTTTTTGCCTGCATTAAATCCTTTCCAACTGTCTGTCTCCTCGACCGACTCCACGTTTTTTCCCTGAAGGAGAGAATGGCACAAACTCACGTACATTCAAGAAGAAAAAACAACCAAACTAAACACAACTTTCTGGCATTATTGCAACAGCAGTAGCACGAGTCATGCCGTACTATTGCTAAAGATGAGTGAGCCACGCGAGCAGGAGTGAGTTAGTGAGTTGAGTAGTGAATCGAATGAAAAGGAAAGCCGATTGAACGGAAAACTCAGTAAAAAATATAGAGTTTCCGCTTGTATTTCATGCTGTACTAGTCATTCTCGTCTTTTCTCAGCATAAAAAAAGAAGAGGAAAAACTCCTCCTCAATTCTTGGCTTGATTGTATTGGATGCTCGTCGTGCCGTTGCTGCTGCTGTCGTTAATGCCGGATGAAGTGTACTTTCCTAAACTGATTTTAATAGAATTTGTATGCGAAGGGGGGATTTATTTGCTGACTATTGCCAGTTTGTTTAGATTTTATTATGCATTTTTCTTCTCTTGTCTGGAAGAGTGGGAGTGAGACTGAAGTGCGCTCTTTTGATTTTTGTTACTGCTGGTCCTAGTCACTACACACTACTTGTGTTGATACTGTTGTCTTTTCATTCAGAAGAGGAATATGTACATTGTGCATATACCTTACTGAAAAGTGATAATATTATCATATAACCAGTTTCATTTTAATTCATTGTTGTTCTGAGAATGAGCAAGCGTGAGATGAATTAGCGAAAAGTTATTCTGGGGATAAATCATGGCGCGTGATAGTTACTCTGGAAAGCTTTTTTGGTTGGTTGTGTCTAAGCCATTTCACTTTTGCCGTAGTAATCATGAGTTCAAAAGCACTCCTTTCTTTCTGCTGTAGTCTAAATACTTATTTCTCTTGTTGGTAGTTCACTTAAAACCTTATCAAATGACTTTCGAGATTTTGGATCAAGAGAGAATAAACACAGTACGGAAATTAAGCGGCTCGCTAGAAACGTAAGTTAGTTTGTGACTGCTTGTCTTAGAAAGTATGTGGCCTTCTTTGCAGTAATGCAAACTCGTAAACATGAACACTAGAAAATTTTATGCATAATGCTAACCAACAGTAACATAACCCAGCCCTTATTGGATGATACAAAAAATTTGAAATTGTGCTGCAGTTAGATGACAACGTTTACACCATGCGGTTGGAATCTAACTACACTAACTACATACACGCAACTTATTAAAAAGCACACATCAAAAGGATGACCCAAGCTTTCATACAACCATTTTTTCCAACTTGTAACTACACTTCCTAATCTGTACTTCGAATTACGAGGAATGAACATCTTGTGGATGGTTTGAAAGTTGTTGGCAGCGTGTATAGATAAAGGGGTAAGGGGTGTGTAATAGCATAACAACAAGGAAGATAACTTTTTTGTACTTTTTTGTAGATAGATCCATAATGTATGACATCGAAAAGAAATATAAAGTGAAAGCAGCAAGAAATTGGCTACACCATCAGTTGAACAAGCTTTCCCTCACTCACCAATCCTTCGTCTCTTAAACTTGTTTTAAGGATGAGCTGAATGAAAATTTGTTCTTTTTGCCATAGTCATTGGTTTTTAGACTCTACATCCTACTTTCCAATTCATCTCTGCAACTCCGACATCACCAAAAAGTAAAAAGCGCACCAAAACCAGAGTACGGAAAAGTACAAAAAAGTAAAGCTGCTACTGCTGCAGTATGTATAAAATTTTCTCCTTGTTTTTTATTTACGCTTTTATACTTCAATGCCAACTTTATTCCTATGCGGGTTTCACACAGCAAACCCAGATACTTTGCTGGTGTTGCTGTCGTCGTAAAATTAGATACGCACACACGGGGATTGATGAGCCTATAAATGTATGTAATCCCACGAAATATAAAAAACAACAAGAAAGGCAGCAAAACTGCCATAAGCCTCTGCGTCATGACGGTATGAATGACTGAAGAAAAGACCAAGAGGCAGAAGAGGAGCAGGGAAAGGAGTAAAAATAATAAATTCTTGGAGTGCGTGTCAAGAAATTGAAACAAGTTTTCTTGCAGAATCAACAACATGGCAGAGGATGATGCAGAGTGTATATATGTAGCTAGTTATTTATAAGTACATACCAAAAATGTGTAAATGTGGGTAAACTTTTCATATAAATATGTACCATAAAGGGTGTGGGAAAAGGTGGATGAAACTGAAAATTGTATTATATGAGCTGTTCATATTTCTGCCTGCTGGAAGTATATTATAAGGTAGTTTTGGTGTACATTCTATGTATTTTCATTTCATTTACAGTAAATCTTTGGAAAAGTGGGTGGAGGATGAAAGAGGGAAAGAGACAAAACTTTGTTGGAATTCACAAGAAGTGGAATTAGTAGTTATGCTTCGTCCCTACATAAAAAAAACTCCATAAATATTATTTCCTTTGATAGCAGCAATACTTGAGTACAAGGGGACGTATTTTAGTTGTTTGGTCTTACCAGTACAATAATAAACTTTAACGTAAAAACTTGATGTTATGTGTAAGTTCCCATAATGCATAAAACATATGCCAAAATTTTAACTAGCGTATGGACCGTGTAGGTAAAGTAAAACTTTCCTACATCGTTTACAAGTTTGATTCCCCTCTTATGCTCAACAACCACCAGCGACAAGTGTGTAGGAAGAATGAATGGATCACCGAAAAGAGAAAGACGTGAAATAAAAAGGCATGAAAAAGTGCTTATGTTGGGAAGTAGTAAATAAAATGCATAAAAAATTCAACAGGAATTTAAAGTTGAAAAGCAATTTCACTTCAACTCGTTTTCTATCCAGAGTAAGCTTCTAATACATGTACCCTTTAGATAGTATAAAACGTAGTAGTGGGTGTATGTTTTTTGTTTATATAGGTAAAGGGGAAATGAAATTTACAACTTTGTGTTGGATCATGTGAATACTTCAAAAAACTTGCCGGTGTACTCATGTGTATTACCCGTTAGTAGCCAAAGGTCATGTGGTCACGTGAAAAGTTTACATTATGATACTGTTAGCTAGAAACAGCAATTATGCAACTCGATTTTGTTGGCATTAGGAGAACCAACATCGTTGATTTTTTTGTTTCATGACAGCTTCTCCATCACACACACGCCTCCTGTCTTCACTCACATTATACGCAGAATTTTCACTCAGAGGCGAATATGTTGAAATATAACTGCGAACTTTGTTATTTCCTCTCGTTTCCAGCGGTTCGTATATCGAAGAATATGGTAGGTATCAAAAGAGCAGACGTGCTTTCACTGTTTGATGAGATGTGGCATGTGCCCAGACGAATCAAACAGTTTTGTAGCCCAGAGAAAACTTCATTTGTCTCCTCCATCAGCAGCAAAAAACGGAACTACTCATGTATGTACATGTCTGCTGTCTGTCTCTGAGAGAGTGCATGGATAATTTTATTTTTTGTTTGCTTCCGTTCTCCTCCCTCGCCTTTTTCATATAGGTACAGTTTATACCTCACTATTTTATACCTTATTTGCATGTTTACTGTGATATGTAGAAAAGGCGAAAATGAAAAAAAAAACCCAACGTGACAAGAGCACACTCACTCACATGAAGACATAGACAGAAAAATTGTTGCAATGAATGAAAGTATACAAATGAATAGAGTTGGTTGTTCGCGTGCACGAGGCATGCCCAAAACTATAAAAAATATACGAGAACTATAGTTTATGTCGTTGTTATGAGTTGTGAATACACAGTAAAATGTTGTTTCTCTCGCAAGTCTCCGACGAGTAAACAAGAATTTCAGAACATGTTCCTTATCATTGGACAGACACATTTGTATACAAAAACGGAAGCAGTTGTCGTTTTTCTCTTCCACTGGAACCGGAAAGGTCTGGACGGTGAAAGAGTATGGACATGAGGAATATCCATGCACGAACTCATAAAAGTGTTTCAAAAATCAGTATATAAGAAAACCTCACTAAAGTGTGCAGAAAGCACACGATAGCCTTTTCCTTTCTTTGCCAAAGTTCCGTTTCCCATTGTCTGGAACACAGCGGATGAATAAAAAACGACTTCTTGCATAATATATGGGAATGAAGGAGCTGATGTAACAATACAATCTGATTGCAGTAATAATCAATGAAAACATTGTTGATAAACTGACATCATGTGAAAGTACATGTCAAGTAGAGTAATTTGTCTTTTCTACCATTTGACTGCTTGACATTTTGCATGGCCTTGTCATGACAGACTATCCGAGAGGTTAAATCTATTGCATGACAAAGAAAAGGAAAAAAACGCTGGTGTAAAAAGCGAAAACTTGTTGACAACAGTTGCAAAGAATTTTGATAGTAGCAAGAGAAAACTTTTACCTTTGAATGAAAAAAAAAGTTTTAAAAAAGAAGTCAAGAATCTAAATATCGTTACCTGCTTGTGATCCAATCAGTGCGAGTGTTAGCGCTGCTAATGTCCTGATGAACCAGTTTTGAATTTGGCGTTGCGCGTCTCCCATTTTTGAATCTTTAGTGGGTCAAGAAGCACTTTACTCACTTTTCGTGGCGAATTCCTCGACAGATTCGGTCGCTCTGTTTTTTAAATCAATTCTGAGGTCTTTGCATGTTTCTATATGTTGGCTGCTTTAGATTAGACGAATATATTCTACGCTTACATATAAAATTTGAAAATTGAAGTGAATGGAAATAGTGGAAGTTTTAGATGGCTACTGTGTGATAAAGCTCATGAGTGCAGAAATTTTTAGAGGATTTTATCTCGTCTTGTGAGAGATGAACTTTTAAACTTTTGTGTCATCTTCAAAAATTATCACATCAGCTTTATCATGGACAGCATTGCGTTCATTTTTGCCACTTTCCCTTCCTCATTCAAGAGTCATTAGCTAGAGCAAGTACTATGTACACAAGTTTTTTAAGTTGATGATGAAATTGTAGGAAAATTATTTTTAGTTTCTTTAGTAGAACAAACTTGTTCACACTTTTCGTACTTTTATTATTTATTTTCAACTAGCAGAGTATTAAATGAGATTTTTTAAATAGAATTTCCAAAAGCTACACTACAGACTATGACTATGCTTCCGCTTAATCCCACTCTCACTCTCTCATTAAATCATTCATGTTTCATATAAATGTCAAGTCAAATCCTATTTGCGTTGTCGTTGTTGGAGAGAGAAAGCCAAGTGGTTTAGCAACTTTCGCTGTACAAAAAAAGTTGTTGAGAAAAGGATTAAGTTTTTTAGGTGAGAGCAAAAGCTCAAGTTCTAAAAGGAACTGTTGATGATGATGACGAGGATGATGACGGAACGATGGGATGGTAATTTACGAGGCGGGTGGAGCAGAGTCTCGACACGGGTTAAAAACAAAGTTGTTGGAGTAAAAAAGGCTTGACTTCCTTTAATCCTTTCTTCCTGGCACAGAGAGAAAGAGCAAAACGGAAAGTATAAAAAATTTCAGTTGCTTTCTAAACTCATAATGTTATTACAAGTCTCCTCGTTGATGTTGATGATGTCTGTTGTTACAAGGGAAAAAGTCGAGGTGCTTTAGCTCTTCTCTTTCATTTTTAAGCAGTGATACAACAACACTAGTGTCTGCTTTAGAAATCGTTTACAATGAGCTGTTGTGAAAGAAGAATAGGAAGAGCAGCTATCAAAATGCTTTAATCCTTGTTAATGAGCTCCGATATGCGTTCGCAGTTTAGCAACAAGACAGTATGCACTTTTGGTGCTGGTCGTTTCATGTATTGTAACTACTATTACTGCTACATTCGATGAGTTTTTTTGTTTCTCCCTGAAAGAATGAGAGAATAATATTTTGGTTTTGGCAGGAGAGGAGGAACACTGAGTCTACGCAAAAGTTTTTGGCGAAGCGAAAGAAGAGTCTACAAAAACTGACAGAGAATGACAGCTTGGCTTTGGCCTTTTAGTAGTTAAGTAGTAGTAGTGGCAGCACTTTTAGGCATATTAAAAGCATCAAATAATAATGCTCCGCATTAAACGATGAACTTTTTTTTATAAGTCAGTTCTGCTGTCTAGCCAGTCACTGTGGTATAGTAGCATCGTTTCTTGTTGTAATGGATTGGCTAAAGTTACAGGCAAAAGTTTTTATGTTGTAGTATTGCGATGGTGGTCGTTGGTCTCGTGTACTCAATGCTTTCCACATCCACTCTAAGAAGAAACAAAAAAAAAGTTTTATATGTCGCTGCCTTTAATTTTTGTTCAGTTCTAACTGCCAATTTCACAAATTGGTCGGTAAGCTTTTTGGTAACTGGTGTTATTGGGAGAAAAACAGAAAGTGCATGAGGCAGAAGCACAAAAGAAATCTAGTCGCTTGAAACAATTATTATCAATATAAAGAATAATTAAATGCACTGCACGGTTCTCGCTAAATGACTAAATCTAGTGCTGATATGACCCTGTGGCTAATCTTCAATGATGAGGGTTGGTCGAGTGTTTATTTTAAATACTTATAAATTTATTCTGGAACAAATGGTAGTTGGCAATGCTGCTTTGTTCATTGTCAACCATTAAAAGTTTTCCGTACGATATAGATAATGTGCAATAAACTTACTTGTTCTCCACTAACCAATCAAATTTAAGTGCTTTAAAACCTATAGCCTCATTCAAAGTCATAATAATTTCGTTCATTTTAGCAGTTAGAAAATCGATTACTTTTCCAGTTGCAGTACTGCAAATCTCTAGAAGATTGATTGGCTTGTAAAGCAATGAAATCGCAAAGTAATGGCATTTACAGAATGGTACATCCTTACGAGTCAATACAGAATCATGGGATATATCTAAAACTAATTTTAATAAACTTCTTTATACGCAATAGTACATTGCAATACATTCAAATTCTATTTCACTAGTTGGATGCAATATGCAATCTCCAATTATCTATGCCAAAACTGACTTCTAAGAACATATTTTCTTCTCAAATTCCTTTACAACTGGAGCGAATCATTAAAAAAAGATTTACTTCAGTAATTTGAAATCCTAAGAGAAAATGCATACGCTCTTTTCCTTTGTGTTCTTCACAGCAAGAATTCATGACGGGACGGGACATCATTTACTATACTGGTAAAGTATTTCAAACAGTTACGATTACTGCCATTATTGCTGTATTGCAATCACACATGATGTGCATATTATAACAATGAATAATATTAGATTATCTTTAATGAATCCGGAAAAATGTTCAATTTTATCATGCTCATTGCAACAAAATTCCGTTACTCAAAATTTTCTTCATCTTATGCTCAATATAGCCTTATTTTATGTAGCCTTTACGCAACAAAGAAGTTTTGTCTTACTGTTTTGCTTACTTATTTTTTATTAATGTTAATGTTCCCAGCAGTTTAGCTGTCCGTCGGTAGCAGAGATTTATTATGTCAGTGGCAGGGAAACCACTATTCTTATGACTGGACTACAACGTTGAATTACCAGCAAATGTACTAAATGTTGTTACAAACTTCCTTGATTCTCTTCGCGTGTGTCGAGTGGAAGCAGAGTTGAGTGTTAATACAATTTCCTCATTTCGTTCCTGTTTTTCCATCATGCGCCTTTTACTAGGCGAGGAAGAAACTATAAGACGAAAATGAATGAAATCAGTGGTGGTGCTGGAGCAAAAATCATCCAGAAAAATTATCATCACATCATCATGCGTGTGGTACACACACAAAATCACTTCTTCAGTGGAGATAATAGCTGCAGCAATGCAGCATCGTAAAAAACGTAGAATGTTTTTATGAACTTTTGTAACGTCTACAATAATGAGTAAAACAGTGAACGTCTTTTTGTGTGCTGTAATGATTCCACTACGCGTGTGTGTAGTCCCCTGCTGACTTCTCTATTTTCCCTCTAACTTGACTGACTGAAACTTCTGTTTTTGCTGGCCGAACAAACCAAACTCACCAAAAATACAGAAAGGAGGAACCGACCAAACAATTTTTTTGACGCATGTACTTTTTTATTCCGTCTTCCTTTTCCTCGTGATAGAGTTAGTGAGGGAGTCCATGAAGAAGGAAAATACTTATTATGGAGTTAATCCAATAAGTGAAATGGAATTTTTCTTGATGTGAGTTGATGTTCCTTGTCGCCTTCTATACTGTATGGCTTGACTTGACTGTTGATGGCTGCTCGCTGACGCTTCCTAACTTCAGAAGACTGACAGGACACACGGGGAAGCAGAGGAGCTGAAAGAAAACAAAAAGAGAAGATATAGTTTAAGTAAATGTATATGGATTCCTTTCCTAATGCTTTTGGGTACAGGTTGGAGAAAAGGCGTAAAATTGAAGACATGAGCGGAAGAACTGTGTCTGTAAATGCTCATGTGTGCGATAAAATATGAAAGAATAATTTTGTCTGAGATTTCTTTTCTGTTGACACGTACGTCATACTAATAGTGTAAGGTAGATGGTTACTCGTACTTATATAGTATGTACTCGTACTCTTTAACGTAAGTTTCAATAACTATAATATGGGAGCAGTAAAAGGAAAGCGGACATGTCTTTTCGTGGTCCCACGAGATAGCAAGAAGTTCAACGTACGAGCATGCAACGATGATGTGCTTTTATTCGTTTTTTTTCTTTCTGTTTTCTTGGACAAATAACATAGTTAAGCCTTTGGGGGTTGTGAAAAGTCTTTTTTCTCAAGTGTCAACTTTATTCCACCCCTTGCTGATGTTTTAATTGAAAAATTACAGAGAACCTAATTAAAATGAGCACGGCATGGTATCTTCATCGTCATCATCGCAAAAATAAACGAAGAGAATTGTAATGCCAGTTCATAGAGATACACAGCCCCTTCTGTTGTTTTTTTCTTTTCAAAAAGATTGCTTCATCCCATCCAACATATCCAGCAACCTCCAAAATATCTTGAAAATTTTCAAAGTAGGAAAACCAACGAAAAAAGTCTATTCTCAAATGGCATGGGATTAAGAAGCAAAAAAGGGAATGAAAATATCCTCCTACAGTGTTTGCTTGCAGTCGTCAATTAATATTCTTTTCTCATTCTCTGCGTTTACACCCCTGTACACATGCACTCCCTTTCTTTTGCTTCCGCTTAATATTTCCTTTGTTCCATTGCTCTGCTCAGCAAGTGAAAGCCTTTCTACTATAAAAGTAGATTCATAAATTTCCCAAGCATAAGATCCACTTGTTTTGTCCGGCTCAAGTCATGTCTTCATGTCGCAATGTCATCATCACATGAAGGAAGCTCTCTCTTTTCTGCTCCCCAATGATTACAACTTTACGCGCTTATTATAACTTTCTTTCTCATGTTAAAATTAAAGGTTTTACTACTTTTTTCCCTTATTTGCTTTTCTACGATAATATGACATTTTCCTGCAAGTCTGGAACATGAAAAAATAGTTTTAGTAAACCCAGTTGTTTAACAGAAATTTGGATTGTTGTATGCAGGAAGTCGACTGGTTTGGTTTGAAGTGAAGACATCAAGCTGAGAAAAAATGTACAGTGAAAGAGGAACAGAGCGACAGTTCGTTGGTGGTGATGGTACGGTTTGAATATTATGAAAATGAATGAAGAAGCCAGAAAAATACAGTTGGTTTCTGTACCACTTGCATAATAATAACTGCCTAAACCATCACCATTTATAATAGGCAAGTCATCATCATGATTTCGTTTCACATATTTCTCTTCTTTCCCCCTTTCTTCCGTAAAAAACCTTGACTGGAAGACGTGGATGAGAGGGCGGGCTTGGTTTTTGTTACTTTTAAAATAAGAAAGAAAGCAGAGGTATTTTTCCGGGAAAATACTTTTTTGAAGAAATGGCAGGAGAGCTTAATTTCAACTTTGAGAAATTGTATGCAAGCTTGAGGAAGAATGTGTGCAATGCACATCACCATCTGTTTACAACCCTGTCTGCTTAATGTAGGATTTTGTAAAGCTTTCAAGCAAGAGGGAACAAAGTATGGAATATTTCGCTTTCCCTGGTTCACATTGTTCACATCTAACTTCTGGAGTAAGGAACAGAAAAACATAAAATACGTAAGCAGATGAAAGTGTATAGATCCATATAGGTATTGTGTAGAGATGAAATCTTGTAGGAGAAATTTCATGACAATATACAGTGCATTTTTGTTGAAAAGTTAAAAGGATTTTTCTACCAAAACCTGTTTCGTATCAAAGATTTTCAACTGATATTAAATCTTGCATTGGTTCCAGATGAAAACATTATGTAAGCTTTTCATAAATTTAGAAGGTTGTACACGTGCCTTCCGAGTGAGCAGACTGATATAGAGACTACGGTGGAGAGACACGCTACGCACATATGGAGAAAAAATCAGTGAAATCTCGAAATTGTTGGCATTTCTGTTTGGAAAATTTTAAAAGAGTCGCAAGATCCTTCAGTCAGAATTAAAGCGAAGATAATACTCTTTCAAAGACAAATGTCATTGTGTGAGGGTGTAGAGGCAAACGTTCATAATTAATAATCCCAAAGGAAGATTTGTATGTCATAAGTAGAAACTAATAAGTCGTATTATTTCATTCATTGAGCAAGAGCCTTCACAACTTCAGAAATTATTTGAGACCAAATGGTCAGGATTGCCATTATCCTCTCAATTGTTTCCGCAGGATATTAGTTGACTAATGATATATAATTGAAAATATATGTGGTTTGTAGATTGTTAACTAACCCCTATAAAATGAAAGGAATACGTAACATGTATAAATATACCTCACTTCGTCTTTCTAAATGTTAAAGATATTTTGTATCGACAATACCAACTAGTGTCATTTATTTTTACTTGTTTTCTACAAATCTATCACATACTGACTAATTCCCCTCAAAACGAAAACAAAACTTTTTTCTGTGTACAACTTTGCACTTTACTCTCAGACTTTCCCCAGCCTGGTAGAAAATCCTGTTTTCCCTTTTGAATTTCTGATACATACATCATCTTATTCTCTGATGAAGTTCTTTATTGATATAACTTTATACAAGAAATGGAATCGAAGAGAAAGAGAGTTTAGTTTACCGGGTCGTAGAAATAATAACTTTATTCATTATATCTAGGTATACATTTATTTGTATATCCAGGGATTTTGAGAGCGTACAATCAAGTAATGTCCATCTAGTAAAAACTACGCTCCAGCTCAGTGTTCAATCATGATAAAAAAAGTACTTAAATTCGAACTCTCAGAAGGTAAAGTGAGTAGGACCAGTACAAGTAGATGAAAGACGAGCACTTTGAAATACCTTTCTTCGAATAGGAATTACTTTCCTTTTCTCTATACTTCGTTCTCCTATTTTCTTTCAACTCGAAAGAGAGAAAATCGAAGACCGGCCAACAACTTAAAAGTAAAAATCAGTAAGAGAAGTGCATCAGAAACTAAAACACGAATGGCCTTTTCTCTATATAGAACTTAAACTGTACATAAACACATACGACTGGTAGCATTGCAGGTGAATTCAGCTCAAGCAAGCAGTTTTTTCAGCAAGTCTTGTAATAAGTAGTAAGTAGGCATACACAAAGGATTCATGTTTTTTATCTTTAAAAGGTTGGAGCAAGTGGTGGCAGTAAAAGTGGAGCTTTTTGATTGAATACCGAGTAAAATCTATGATGCATCGGGATCGAGTAGGAGGAAAAGTAAATTCATACATCAAGCATTGCTTTAATGTTTTTCCTCCTTCCCACTTTCTCCAATAACATCAAAGTCCCTTATTCCTGGTTTCGATACTTTTTTATTTCAATTCGTGTTTCTACTATTAACATTTTACGTCTGATATTTTTCAGCAACTTTCTCAACTCAGTTGTATATCTTCTAATAACAATACAAACAAATTTTAAACAAATATATGTTTTTACTTCATGCATCAAAGTCCATAATGTTACTGAGTTTTGATTAATATTGTTTTGAGGAAGATAGACAATGACAATATTTTTGTATAGAAATCCACATCTGTATAACTTTCCAATTAAAACAGAACAGAAAATAATAAAGAATGTGTCTAACGGTATTGCCAATCAAAACGTACCACTTTTGACATTGTCAGTCATGTGTACACAGTCAAGTTAAACCTTTTACTGATACAAAGTCATATTGAAACATTCACACTGTGAGTATTCGTGAAAGCATTAAGCTTTATGTTAGCTTTCATTCCACTAGAAAGTCAAGAAAGATTATTATAAATATCATGAATTGCGGTGTTTGTTCTTTTCAAAAGTTTTTTCTTATTCATAGGACAATAAAGATAGCATCTTCACAACTCGTTCAGACTAACGTGAGGGCTCTTTGTGCTCTAAGACTGCCGATTTTTTATCCTCTTGCAATTTTATCTATGTAAAGAATCATTATAACGTATATAATATGTTGAATCTGCGATAAAAACGATGTTGTATGTGGTGAAATATATTCATGAGTAAATAGAAAGAAGACATTTTTGTGTTATTTTTGCCACATCTTTGTTCTTTCACTCAGCTCAACTCACTCGTCCCATCACTATTCTCATTCTCTCCTCCTTCTTCATTTTTTCTCGCTTTTTGCTCATGCCAAAGCCATCAGCAGAATCTTTTTGCTTGCTTGTTTATGCGGACATTCACTTAGACAGAACGTATGTTTCTCTGCCAAGAGAAATGGAACAAGTTTGAATGTTGAATAAAGGGAGGAGAAAGAATGAAGACGAACATTTCTGCATATTATCATATTCTTCTAATAATACCCAATATCACATGTATTCTATCTAGTCCCATATGTGAAGTAGTAAAGTTGTCTCTTCTTGAGAAAGTAAACATGATGACGACACATTACATTTACAAATGTATCTCTCCCTCCACAAAAGACTAAAAATAAGCATATATTGCACCACATCATGTCATTTCTCTGCTGTTTACCCCAGCTCCGAAGACACCATACCCTTTCCTTTTACTACACCCAAGTAACTGTCTGTAGTGCAAGAAATGTTAGTTTATGAATGTAAGAAATGTTAGTTTATGAATGTGCGTACGTAGATTTGCTCTTGAGTGACTGACTGTCTGTCTCGAGCAACTTTTCACTCAAATACTCATATGCATTATACATAACAGATACAGTGAAACATTTTTTCTGCCAATCTACTACAACCACAGTTTGTTCTTGTTCTGAATATTATTATGGTTTTTTATCTTGTGAGTCTGGCCTAGGTACTTTATATGAATGACAAAAGAAGAAAAAACTGAATGGTTGGATGAGAACAGAGCATGGTGTTTTTGCTAGAATGAAGAAAGTGTCACAAAACAAGAATTGTGTGGTTCCATAATACTTTCACTATTTTTCTTTTCTTCTTCCTGCCTGTCTCCTTTCTCTCTTCACACTTTCCTTTTATTTTTTATGCTGAAAAAATAGAGAAAGTAGAAATGCAGAGAAAGTGAAAAGTGAAAGTAGTGTAAATACACTCTGTGGGGGCATAAAGTGTAAAAACACAATATTACTGGGAAAGAGGAAAGGAGAAAAGCATGTTGGAAAACAGAGGTGTAAAAATCGTTCAACTTGGAATGTGTGATGTGATGATGTACATTGTCAAAACACACCTACACCGTTTTATTTTGAGTGTGTATACGTATACATATGACATATATAGAGGAAGAAAAGGAGAAGTGCTTGTACTACCAAACCGGTTAAGAGAAAAAAAGTGACACTCAAGAACAATTTTTTATTTATTTATGTCTCTCTTTCTCTCTGTCTCACTCTTCCTCCTCTCCATTTTTCGCATCTACTATGGTTTCACTCTCCAGTAGGCAGGAAAAAATCGGAGTCGTGGTGTGTGGTGATCTCAGAAGAAAGGGACGAAGAGACCGGCTGAGTATTTGTGGACGAAAGACATACACATGGACCCGTTTTTTTCGACAGGAAAGGACAAGGACAAAAAAGTGAGAAATGATTGTGATGTACATAAAAGATGGTGAAACTTACTGAAAAACGATATGTCCACTTTTTCCTCCTTCTCTGTCCTTCCTTTTCGTTCTCCTTCCTGGATTTAAAGCTTGGCTTGTTTCTTGACGGTAGTGGTCAGACAGATCGTCGTTCTGGTGCTTTTCTTTTCCTTGTTCTTTTTAAGAAAGGATTTTGTTACTTTTTACTAGAAGAAAAAGTAGAATAGATTTTTTTCTGCCTTGTTTCTCCCAACTATAAATGTTTAACAAAAAACATCGACAAGAGCAACTGGACTGGAGTCTGAGAAGTGAACAAAAACACAAGGGGTGAGGATGATGAAGAAGAGAAATTCACTTTGTTCATAAGACGTTTGGTGAAAGCTCGAAAAAAGTGGAAATCTATGATGTCATATTATTATTATTATGGCTTCTAAAGGAACCTGCGTTGATGATGATTGTCCAGCTGAGTTTTTTCTTTATACTATTTTTTCACAGATTTCAATACTCAGTTTGTGGAATGGTCATATTCACGGCAGAAAATGTACTGCGTTGGGGTAAAGGTATTATTAGTATGTATATTTGTTACTTTCACATGCTCGGCATATTTACTTTGGTATTTCAAAGGAGCCTGGAAAAGAACGAGGGTGACGGTGATGACAGCTGAAGAAGGATAATGTCCACTGATAATGACTGTGATGATGAAGAATGACCAACTACTTTCTACACTTGGTGTGTGGCGGTGCGATGATGATGGCAAAACTCTGATGATTTCTCTTACTCTATGTTCTTTTTCACTTTTTTCCTTCCTGTTTTCTACTTTGCAGGTTTATCGCCACAGGAAAATGTTCTCATCAGGAGAGTTTTGTGTATAAAAACCGTTCACAACACACATTAGTTATTTTGCCGGAAAAGGGGACAGAACTAGGTTCTCTGACTCTAAGCTATTTACTTTTCACACTGTTCTCTTTGTCGCTGACAAAATGTTGTTTACAGGCTTGGTGTGTTTTGTGTTGTTCATTTGCTACCAAGTAATTTCGCACATCATGCAAAAAAATTACAGCTAAGAGCTAAGCTTTAAGTTTGGGTCCTAGTCTAGTGACGATGATGTGGAGCCGGTGTTGGGGCTGTTTGTGAAGGGATTCTACTTTGTATTTACTTTTACTCTACTTGACACGGAGATCTACTGTAAATCGGGTTAGTTAGCATTAGCACATTTACACATAGGAAGAGATTTGTGTGAAACTGGAGACACACTGAAGAATTTAGATGCAGTTCAACATGCAACACACACGTGTGACAAGGGAAAGCAAATTGCCTCTATGTATTTACTTCATTGGTAAGTTTCCTTCTATTCACTTTAAAGTTTGACTTTCACTCGACCTATAAACACATTTTTTTGGGTGAAAAAATCTCATAAGTTTTGTTTACATGTAACACACACAGAAAAGTAGTTCATGCTCATACAAGAAAGCATGTACACATTGCACTCATATCTTTTAAAACGAGTTTATTATTTTTTATTGGTTCACCAGAACACACACACACTCAAACAAGCACAAAGACACATACTTGCCAAGTAGTGTGCCAAGTGAAATGATGCAGGCAAGGTCCTATTAAAGTTATTATTATATTTTATGGGCAACTCAAGATTAGAATTTGTGTTGTGTTTGCTTTGAATATGAAAAAGGAACTTGTGATGTCAGGTTGTTTCTTCTTTCGGCAGAGACATCGTATGTGTTCTACTACTGCTGTGAGAATAATCTGTTCTCGTCCAGCCTTTCTCTGTTGCTACTGCTGCTGCTCTCCAGTCCGTTCATGCCAACGGCTCAGAGATCTAAGCTCAACTGAGGGAAACAGAGAAAGTGAAAGAGTGTTTTATCTGAGCTGCTTCTGGGAGAGAGCGACAAGGTAATACACACATAATGTACCAAGCAGGAAAAAGGCTCCGTCAAGGGGAAGGGAGAGCAAGTCAAAGGCAACGTAATGAAAAAGTGCAGTTGATATTTAGATAGCTTTCTTCCCCAACAGCAGCGGCATGATCTCTCCGTCGCACTACCTTTCACAAAATATTATACTACATGCATGAAACGAATGCACACTGTTGCAGAACCTTTTGTAGTAACTGAGATTCCTGATGATGAAGGCAACATAGGAGATGAGATGCTCAAGGCACTTGGCGCACTGTTCTTGTGTACCAAGCCGACATTACCACCACTACCTGCAAAATAACACAGAGAAAAGTGAAATATTATACGAGGGAAAAAGGATGTAAAGAGTTGAGCTTTGGTCTAGATCTGTTGAGGCTCCGTTACGAGTACAACAATGTCTCTTTTCTCTGTATTGTGTTTTGTGTATCTTGTGGAGTATTTTTTGTCAGAGAAAGATAGTCTGTCCTTTCTCCCAGCTTTCTTTCTGTGGTCTCCAAATCGTCAGCAGACAACTGACTTGAATTGAAATGGAACATTGAACCCGGAGGAATGGCAGTCGATATCATACAGTCATCGTCATCATACCCAAAGAATTTATTATTATGATGATGATGTGTCTATGTTGTGTTTTGTATTATGCAATACTGTGTAACTTGTAGTGAACGATTCGGTGAGATCCAACAAAAGCAGGAATCGTGTACAAAAGGATCCACTCTTTTGCAGCAGCAAAAGCACAACAAAGAGCCGAAAAGGACAAAAATCAGGGAGTCATTTTTTATCTTGTCCTCAGTCCATATTTTGGTTGGCCAAACTCATCACGGGAGGATGAAAAAAGCCTGATAACAGGATAGCATGATGCATAAAGTCCACCTATGCAGTGCTTAACTGGTATGCCATATTCATCGCCAGCATTATTTCAATTTACATAGTATATCTGCCTACTTGCTTGTGTTAACAGATCACATTATTATGATATAGTGGAACTCTTTATGCAATGTTTATTCACATTGCGTCTAATCTTGGCAGGGGAAAGTAAAGAATGCACTGTCTAGCTTATGTCACGCACGAACCATCAGATACCTTACTCTAGATGACGATATTATTTTTATTAAAAGGGAACTTCTACATCACCTACGTGCTTATCCAAGCTGCATATAACTAAAACTTTTAGTGGCAGGTATAGTTTGATAATATGACCATGCATACTGCTATTTTTAAACAATGTTGAATTTTTATTGTTCTCCTGCAGCCTTCTTGATTTCAAATAATCTCAAAATACGGAGCCCGGATTTATTCCAGCGTCACATAGCTTTTAGACATCCTGCTTGCTTATCATATCCAGTGTTTTGTTTGCAAAGGTACATAGAATGATGGAATAAGCATGTTTCGTTTCAAGGCCGACTTCCCCTGTAAATATCTAGTCTTCATTTTCTTCTTTCCCTTTCCATTTTCATCATCTTTACGCTTAAACGGTTGGAACATGACTTAAAAATAAAATAAAAATGTTTGATTCGCTCCGTCTGTGGATTTAGGCTGGAAATGTTGACTTTGTGTCTGCGTACATCTGTCTGAGCCCTTCTGAATCTTTTCAGGACTTGACTCATGAAAGCCACGATTTTTACCATTTCACCACAATAGGAATATATTAGCAACATTATACAATAAAATGTCACTTTTAGGAAACATCTGACTGACAGAGTGACTGCTGGACTACTTTTCATATTTGAGTTTTTGGAATGTTATTTTTACAACCTGCCGACGACGAGACGACGGATGGGGACGTAGTACTTTTGTATTCATACAGATACTACAGGAAGTATAAAACCCTCGGAGACAATAATATACACATAGACAATCTATAAAGCTGGAGATGATGAAATTCATACTATATAATTTCATAGAGTAACCCAATTGAAATGCATACACACATACATAAACGCTTCTTTGTTGCGGTTTGCTCGAAGGGGTATTTTTACTCCAACATAATATCAGCGTTGCAAATCTTGTTTTGCAATGCAGAGTCAAGTGTGCGTATGCTAAATTGCAATTTAGGCTAATAAAAGTCTACAGACAAACATCGTGGTTTGAATCTGGGACTACATCATAGAAACACATAATATGCTGATGCAAGGAACGTGTTTAAAAATTGATAAAAAACTTTACGATACAGCGACAAATAGCTTAGTACGAATTCGATTGGAATGTCTGCATAAAACCGTGCTCTTTTCAAACTAGATGGACAGTAGCAATTTGTATAATGGAAAAATATGTCATGATTTCTATTCTTGTCCATTTCCCCCCAACTGTCAACTCAAATACAAAAAATATAGAAACGGAGTGGCGACAAATCCCAACCTGAACATTTTCCTTTTTATAGGTTTTGTTATTCTTTGGCTTTTACAGTCGGCGTTTTTTCTTCGAGGTCTCCCGCTTTCCACACGTATGTGAAAGTTTACCTAATAGCAACATATTATTACAAGTACAAAGTGCGGTTGAGCATAATATATTCAAGTAGCTATTGAATTTAGGATCCTTGGGCAAGACGAAGAGTCGAAGGCGAAGACGTTTGCGACAACACGCCGAGAATCACGACCAAACAATGTGGGAAAGGAACGTTGAACTGAAGAAAGCATGCTTGTTGAAATCGGGAAAAGTAAGTGGCAATTCTGTGGTTGCTGCTGGTTTGGTGGTGGCAGTGGCAGGAAGATAACCATGATTTAAGCTCATAAAATACAAGGAGAAGGAGGAGAAGGGAATAAGCGGCTTGCTTTTAAAAATATATAAAATGTTACGTGCATAATGGAGAGAATTTAAAAGTGAAAATAAATTATATAGAAAAAGGGAATTCCCATCCCCATTCTCTAGCTTGGAATGCAATAATTTCCATATATCTTTATTGCATATTGCATAAAAAGAGCAGAAAAATAGATGCGGCCCTTGTGGTCGTTTCCTTGTTGAATGGGTTGGGTGGATGGCAAAGTGGCAATAGAATGAAAATGTGTGTACCTAGAGTTCTATTATTATGATAGGATGCATTTTATTTTTGAGGGCACAATAAATAACGGCATAAATGGTAATATGTGTGTGGTTTACTACATGAGTACACGCCCTACGCATAAACAAAAAATGCGAACCTACGTACCCCCAGAATACCTATTTATATGCACACGCTAAAAACAACTGATGTTAAATTGTTTTTGGAGACGCACGACGCAAAAGCAACAACAACGGCGGCATTAATGTGTATAGAGTCGGAGTCTAATGATAAATGACGATGAGAATATTTCCATTCTAACGGTAAACATAGGAAAAATAAGGACAAACTGTGCTTGGCTCTGAAGATGAATGAATGTATGCTTTAGTGTTTATGAATTCCGGAAGTAGAAAATGTTTGCTAGCACACTCATAAAAATCTGTCTTTCCTCTGCTGAAAGTTTAATTTAATTACCCGTTAAATCTTCTGTTCCCATTAAGATTAACGTTTAGAAGTGCTCTGGTGACTTATGAGAAGACAAGTTTTACTTTACTTTCCATTTTTCAAAAAAATAGCACCATAAAAAGGAAGTCAGTTTACTGGTATCTTTGGCAAGGCACGTTGGATTATTTGTGACAAGATCTTCCATCTCATTTGCTTATAGAATGTCTTCAATGACCATTTGGTGTGGAAAAATTTGGGAGAAAGTAGTTAGCCTGGCTATGATTGTGGTGGTGTTGCCGATCATTATCGTCTCATTTTCCCCAATCCCCATACGGTTTGCTCATTTTTACTTTGGATAATAATGTAAAAATAGGGGTAATAGTATAGATAACGGGGTTGAGAATGCATCCGAAACGCATTTTCCAGGTGAATCATGAGCAAGAGAAAGATAAGTATGAATAGCAGGAAGTTGAGGTGAGTGGATAAAAGGAAGTTATCTGGCTTAACATTATGCACGTCTACCACCACCAACCAGCAAGTTGCTTCAAAATCTGCACATCATCAGCAGCGGTGATTGTGACTACGATCATCATCATACTCCTGGCAAGATGTGTAGGCTGATATTCGAGAAGAGATAATAATAGATAGTAAAAGCAGCAGTAAGAAAAATGGCGATATGGTTATGATGCTATCTAGGAAACTTAAAATATAATGGTAATATCTTGGAAGAATCAAACATAAGGAAGCTGAATCGCAATACAAAATAATTGTGAAATGCGGGGTTTGTTTACTCGGGACGATTGTTGCTAACGTCGTAACCCATGCATTTTAAACGGATTTTCGTTGCTAACTTTGAAATTTGTCCCTACTGTAATGTATTCAAATGGAAATTCTTTCTGCCGCGTCCCCTCCACGTATCGCAGTCTCTATTTGTAGATCAGCTCTCGTTGGTAGCCACAGAAGCATCAATAATGGAAGCAAAAGCAAGTAGTTCTGAAATTGAACGCATTATGTTGGTCTCAAAAGGCGAGGAGAAAGCATACCATGGTAATCTATTGATATTTCTGATATTTACAATAAATATTTACAATTACAATAAACTCAATTTTGAGCTTTTTTACGTAAAATTTATTAAACACCAGCTTCATCACCATTTTTTATCACTTTTATCACCCCAATTTCAACTTTTCTGCATAAGGAGCTAAGAACGTTAAAAAAGGGGGCGAAACATGGAGAAAAACGGTACTGAAAACGTTTTTCCCATTATAAAACTGGATTTAACATGGGATTTTTATGGTCGCTAAAGACCACCTTTCTATTAAGCTGTCAATTCTACCAACACCTTGTGAGGGGGATCCGGACTGTTCGCCGGTGACGCTTAAGGTAACGACCAAGTTTACCCAGGACTAATTGGCGGTAGGACTAATTGGCAGGAGGACTAAATGGTCACATTACCAAGATTTCAGTGGACAATTTTTCCATTTTTTTATATTTAAAGCAACACTACATTATTAGATGACGGGATAATAGTAGACTATGTAGTTGTTATTATTTCAAACTGCCGGGATTGATGTTGGCTATGACCAGCCAATTACTCAGCCATATGTACAAGCACATATGAGCATAATTTAAACAGTATTCTGAAGCAAAAATGTATAAAATTCGGTTTACGAGTTGGCTTTTGAAAATAATTACTAAGGGCTCAAAAATTCCATTTTTATTCACAACGCATGGCAGCATATAACCAACCAATGTCCAAGGATATCCCTGACATTGTTTGGTAAATACTGTTGTAAAGTATGATACCGTATAGACCCTTAAGCACACATTTTGACAACCTTGAACTACATCCAATATTTGAAATTGCAAACTGTTATTTAACTTCCCTGAAACTGTAGTGATCTGGGGGCTAAAGTTTCTTCATACTCAAATCAGGGTCATTAGCAAATTCAACAATTGGTAGATTACGTGAGATTCTATAATATGTACGAGACACAAGTACAGGAATTTTTGGGCAAAGAAGCCACGAAACATCTCACCCTATTAATATGTTGGTATCTC
>JAQIXX010001361.1:0-34855 GCA_034700605.1 Willowsia nigromaculata
TGGAAAGCCTGTGCAAATGTGGGACTTGGCTTGGAAAGCCTGTGCAAATGTGGGACTTGGCTTGGAAAGCCTGTGCATAACAACAATTCTGCGATTTAGATACAAAAAGTAGGATAAATTTGGAAATAGCGTGAAATAGTAGCTCAAACTAGCTTGGAAATGGTGCAGATGAGTAAAAATTTGTATAAAAGTGTAGGACAACGTGAGAACTTCCGGTTAGCCAGCGTAGCTGGCTTGGCAGCTCCTAGTTATTTATTATTATGGGAGTAGTCTTTGTGTCTTCATTAGTACTGCAACTGATAATTTCAGGTCCAAATGGAAGGGCTTACTGGTCACATTGAATTCAATAAGCAAGGTTCCAGAACAAATTTCACTGTTGACGTGATGGAGATCACTTTGGAAAACGGCCAGACAAAGGTAAGTAGGGAAAGAAGTATTATTATTATTACTGCATATTATCAACATTCCACGCAGAGAAAGTGGAATAGCACATAAACAGTCATACACACACAACTCGCCTGTAAAAAGCAAAAAGTCAATAGAACAAAGCCGCTTTCACCAATTTCACGGTGGTGGGAAGTAAGTAGAAATGCTATATTGCTACAACATGTAAACGAAAAAGAGTACTGAAGAATGTAGAAAGAAAAAGATGAAACAAAAATACATGATGCAAAAAGGAAACGGTGGAAAATGGATGAAAGCTATGAAAAACACGATCATTGGAACTTTTCCGTTTTCTCTTTCTGTGTGTTTGCCATTCTATCTCATGCATAAAATACGATGAACACAAAACATTTATCGAATAGCAGAAAAAAAGCAGTGTCTAACGTGTGAAATGAATTGAGCTTTTATTTCGCGTTCACACAAACTTTTGATTGCTGTTTTTATATTTTTTATTTCGCTTTTCTTTCTCCCGTTCCCTTTCTCTTCCGCTTATCCCTCTCTTTTATTTCTTTCTTTCATCTAGACTCCAGGCAGACGATTCAGTTTTGTGCGTTGTATGTTTTTATAGGTTGGCGAATGGTCGGATGTCAGTGGATTTGTCACAGCTCAGCAATTATCCGATCCGTTGAGTAAACGAAAGAAACCTGATACGAAAAAGGAATATGTTGTGACAAGCATTTTAGAGGAGCCGTATTTGATGTTGAAGAAGGCAGAAAAGGGTGAAAATCTCACGGGGAATGACCAGTATGAAGGATTCTGCAAGGATCTCGCAGACTTGATTGCCAAAAATATGAAAATAAAATGTAATTCTGTTTACATCTACAAATGGAGAGAAAGTTGAAAATAAGGAGCAAAATTAAACATGGAGTGAATGCTCATTTTCTTTTTTCGATGTGTAGATAAAATAATGCTGGTAAAGGATAAAACGTATGGAGCGGAAAATGCTAACGCCACAGGGGGATGGGATGGTAAGAGATTATTAGCATTGCCGAGGGTTATTCGAAACATTAATGCATTTTTGTTTGCAGGTATGATAGGAGAGCTGATACGTCACGTAAGATTAATACATTTTTTCTTTCTGTCATTTCCAGCCAAACTTTTGTTTTGCCATGTTTGACATTATGACATTTAATTACCTGTTAGTATTATCAGTTTTGTTACAATGTTGTTCGCTATTTTACAACAGCTTAGAAATATCCCTTCTAATATAATGTATTTCAAACAAAAGTTATTATAGTAGCATGTCATTTCACAATAATACTTTAATCTTCATCAAAAATATGCTTCACGGGTATGTCATGAGAGATCCCCAAATCCATCAACTAACTACAAAATGCTGTTATTGCTTAAGTTTACCCCATATTAACCACAATAACCATTTGCACATGCTAACAAGTTGGCTTTTTGCATATAAACATAATATTTGCAATATTTGCATTCACCTTGTACATGACTGTCTAGTAGATTTGCACATACGTTAAGTTTAACTCAAAAATTAACAGTAGAGTTCAATATAATATTGGTATGAAGCAAGTTTTAATATATCATGCTACTGCATTATTGAGTATAAATGAGTCAGAAGGAGAGACCAAATGCTCTTGAGCCACTGCACCCTTATTCTTGGGATATGGGAATTTTCGAATGATATAAGCGTATTTGTAAAGAATGAGACGATGAAATTTTTTGTCTAGAAAACAATCAGTTTCGTGCATATGCTAAAACTCCAATGATAAACTTTTGTAGTAACAATAAAGTAGCGGAGCAGTTTACACAGCAAAACATTTAGAACCTAATCATACTATTAGATAGTTTCTTATGTTTCCCCATTATTATTAATACAGGACTTTATCCTTTTTTGTCCCACTCACGTATCTTTAGGAAATGATGATTTTTTTAAATAAGGCGAATCCGTATAATATGCAATGCAATATTCTACCACAATATGCACTTTTAGCTTAAGCTATCTGTAAATCGCAAAGTCCAGTCATAAACGTCATTTATAACTACTTAATTATTATCCACAAACTATTTGAGGCAGACCCTCAAATTGTATATTATTGAATCGCTGATGTGCTGTGATAGTTTCCTCCTCCTAGTTTTAAGGAATCAAGTAGTATTAATTAGCCCAAATCAAAAGTTATTCGAATGTCTGGATGTGAATGAGTTATTGTTGCCCGATATTGGAATGCCAAAATGAGTTATTGATGTTCTAATGTGCTGTCTACCTTTATATCTCAAGAACTGCATTCGTGTCGTCTATAAAGAATACCTAGCATAATATACACTATTATATTATTTACCCTCTTAACACACAAGTGAATTCGATACCTAACAAATCTTAGGGAAATTTCTCCAACTATGACAAGGAGAAAGCAAAAATGTAAAAGAACAGGTAAAAGACTAACTTTTCAGTTTGTAAATGTTTATTATGATGAATTGATTCATTAGTTGAATTTGAAAATGAGCTTGCTCCCCCTCTCTGTTCTCTATATTGAGGTCGTCGTCTATACATTGTCCTGTTTCGTTCTGTCCTCAGTCTGTTACAAACGTTTAAAAGCAGTGTAGCTATAATTTTTATCAACATTTTTCTTTTTCCAAACTGTTTTCTGTAACAAAATCTATAAAAATCAACTTTACTGTCAGGAAGCGGACATGGCCATATCCTCATTGACAATCACAGCACACCGCGAGACGGTGGTAGATTTTTCTATGGATTTTATGGAAGCTGGAATCAGTATAATGATCAAGAAACCACAGACAGAAATGCCCGGAGCGTTTTCCTTTGTGAAGCCCATGCAAGGTTCCATTTGGTTGGCTTCATTTGCCGCACTTGTTTTTGTAGCCTTTGTTCTCCTCTTAGTGCAAGGGAAATCTTGTAGACATAGCGGTAGTAGAGCAAATAACGATGCTGCCAGTGCAGACAGCAGCAACGTCACATTCCCTAACACACTTTGGTTCTCCATTGCCAGCGTTTTTCGACAAAGTACTCCATTCACACCACGGTAGGTGGATCAATTTATTTACAAAAACCTGTCAAAAATAGATGATAAGTCCCAATTGAGTGTCTATTTAACAAAGGTCAATCAAGTTTCAAATAAGCGCACATGATATAAGCCATTCAATTGGAGAGTTGGTAGCAATTAAAATTACACATTAACGCATTTTATTCTAAAAAATGCACGGTGCTTCTCCAGTAATATAACAGAGTTCTTAGTCGTGAATCATAACATTTACATTGACATTCTCCTCACAAAATACTTTTCGGCAAGGCTTGAGAAAGCCTCCATTCATTCTAGCGACGCAAGAGGTTGATTAATGGTAAAGACACTGGTAAATTGCTCCGTTACTTTATTGAATTACTTATTAATGTAGTGTAGAGCATGCAAAGTAACTTCATTCATTGGTGTAAACCTTGAGTACGGCAAGCATATACATTGATATAAGCTGTGGTGAAGTGAGACGTCTTGCAAGTGAAAGTTGCTTCATATACAATGAAAGCTAACTGTGGGAATGGGAACTAAATGCTTTTCCATTTGACTCAAGGGAACCAAGTCCTCTCCCTCTGTCTCATTTATCTGACCGTTGAGAAAAATGCAATTTTGCCACATTACAAGAATGAAAAAAAAGTATGTGAAAACGGGTTCTTCTTATTCTCAGGAGGCAGATGTTGCGATATCGCCACTAACAATCACAGCTGAACGGGAACGAGTGGTAGATTTCACAAAACCTTTCCTCAACCTAGGCATATCGATCATGTTCTACAAGCCAAAGGTAAAATGGTGATAAAAGTCGTCTTTGAAGGGTGGGGATGACAATTCTTAACTTTCAAGTAAGGGGAATTCCCCTGAAACATAAAATACTTAAAATAATTAATTAATTACTTAATTAATTAATTAAAATTTAGTCCAAGCAAGCGGGTGTTTTTGGTTTTATGTCTCCTTTGTCAACTAATACATGGTAATTAACGATAAGATTACCTAGTTATGATAATCAAGAGTTTATTTCAAGAGAAAGTTGGTTGTCTCATAATGCCCCAAACAACTCGTAACTTAACGTATACCTCTTTTCAACTAGGTACTGTGTTATTTTCGCATACATTGGTGTAAGCCTTGTGCTATACGTTGTGTCCAGATCAAATCACACAGAATGGATAACGGAAACTGAGGGAAATCTCCACAATCAGTTCTCATTTCCAAATGCACTCTGGTTCTCATTCGCAGCTTTAGTACAGCAAGGAAGCGACTTGACCCCAAGGTTTGGACGAAAATTCATTTTACACCGTTTTTAGTGTTTCTTGTACGAAAGTATAGCTGTGTACATAATTCATAATAATAGCGAACCTCTTGCATCGCTTGTGTTTTCAACCATTATTTTTGTACACGAATTTCACTCAACTCAACATACAAAGCAACACATCACCTTTCACTTTCAATTTTTGCTTTTCTAACCGGTACAATGCAAATAGTAAACAAATTGTTCCAGAAAAGAATCAAATATATTGTAATGAGCCAGAAAGTAAAATTTACAAATTTGTTTCCGTTTTTATAACGACCTAACTCATGTAATAGTTAACCCCCAAGTACCGTTTGGGGATAACGCCATTCATCCTCCACCCAACAATGTTACATTCATGCGTCATTATGCTTTTTCATGAACAGACTGGAGTTAATAGGATACGACTACTCACCTTGTGCTGCTTTTGCGCATTGCTCACAACGTCACCATTTATGATTTCTTGTACAATAGCATTAATTACGTAATTTCAAACAAGCAGTGTCGGGCGCAAAACAGATGCTGCCATGTATTATACAGTGTGTTGGTAATTTTATGGTGTGTTTGAACCGCTCTAAATGACTTGGTTTGACAGAAATTTTGATCTCCAACACTCATCATTAAATATTGTACAATTTATCAAACAATTATTTCCGAATTGTCAGTTACTGAGGGGGGTTTTACTACCTTGTAATTACTTGTAAACTTTGTAAAAATTGTTTTGTAGTTAAAGTTCTTAATGCCCCTATTTTGTACATTTTTCAATTCATTAAATTAATTTAACACTGACCCTGAAGTCTTATCAAACTCGTGTCAATAAGCTTAGTTAAAGCAGAGCCTAATCAGCATTAAGATGGAAGACGAAGAGAGCCCAAACAAACAAGATAAGAAGAAGAAAAACTCAAGTGAAAATGGTGCTCGACCCCGGAAACGGAATTGTACAAGAATAGACCTAGAAGGAAACGAGGGTCGGGATTATAATGAACCGCATAATTGTATATATTGTAACAAAGTCTTCAAACACCGCCAATCCTATATGAACCATTTAAGAAGCATTCATCCATCGTCGGAGAATTCGAATCGTAAAACGAGCATCCGCAGAGTGAATTTAGTTGGAAACGAAGAACAACAAGATCACGAACAACACACTTGTCCACACTGCCAAAAAGTCTTCAAAAACCGAAAATCCTACACGGGTCATCTTCAACGGGTACACACAAAACCTTACGCTTGTGAAATCTGCAGCGAAAAGTTTGAGAGTCACGCCCTTAAACAGGAGCACCGGGACATTGTACATGGAGAGAACCCTTTTATTTGCCATGTGTGCCACGAAGGATTTGTTTCTGAAGCAGCACTAAAAGTTCACCAAAACAAGCACGAAACCACGAATAATTTCGCATGCTTGGAATGTGACAAATCGTACAAATTTGAAACAGGATTACGAAGACATGAACTGGAAACACACGTGGACCAAGATCGACATCCTTGTGACGAATGCGAATTGAAGTTTAACGTCAAACGCGACCTTCAACAACACAAATCTAGTAAACACATAACTGAAAAGAGTATAAAGTGTACTTTGTGTGAAGCAACGTTCAAGGACAACGAGTGTAGACGCCGACACTACCGTTACATGCACGCAGGCAAACCAACCCACACTTGCAAAGAATGTAACCGTGTAGTTAGAACAAAGGGTAAACTGTTGCAGCACATGCGGGACAAGCATGATGTCAAGCGACCGTTTAAATGCGGAGATTGTAATAAAGGTGAGTAATTTTCATAAAATAAATTGTACAAAAACTAACATGACATCTTTATGGTATGGAATAAGGTTCTTAATGCGTATTTTTGTATGCAGCTTTCAAACGTAAACCGCACCTCTTCAATCATCAGCAATTTGTACACAGTGAACTAAGACCCCATGTTTGTGAAAAATGCACAAAAGGTAAATGTTCTTCTTATTCATTTTGAACATTATGAGAATATTAAGCTGTGTTTGTAAATTTGAATGAATATTGTACAATTTTAAGGTTTCAAGGGGAAAAGATGGCTTGATAAGCATCAAAGACTACCCAGTTGTTACCCGTGCAACTACATCTTCCACGAAGATATTTACCGGGATGAACATTTCAAAAGACAGCACGAATCAACTCTAAAGTAAGAAATACAAATATAATTATTGCAATTAATTGCTTACAGCTTACGCATGCTTATATCTGAGATGTTTCTTCCAATGTTCCAGGTTTTCTAAGATCCAATTGGAGCAACAGCTACTACTCAGACAAGTCACATCAACCTCGGCATCCTTTAATATTGAAGACCTTCAGAAAATCCATAGGCTATCTACAGAACTTTGTCAGTACTACAACAATCGTCGTAAACTATACTGTTTAGTCTTTGTTCCAGAAGGCACGACAAACGTATTGGAATATATCTCCAATCCCGACAACGAGTTTTATTTGTACATTGGCAAATGTTCATGTTGTCTTTCCAAACATCTATCCTACCACCACTTCCATGCGCGCAACAGAAATAATTTGTGCACATGCATGCTTGTAAATCTTTCTGGATTTGAATGTTATCATATCTTTGACGTCTGGCTTCCGGAAGTAGAAACTGCAGGATACACATCAAGACTGAACGAGCTTAACTATGAGGAGGCAAAAATGATTGTAAGAAATTGTACTAATTTTTAATTTTTTAATTATATTTCGTCGCTTTTGATATGACGGTTATAAATTAATTATGTTTCTGACCCTTTCACAGCTTAAATTGTTTCTCTTTTCTCAATTTTACGGAAGAAACTACATTTTTTTCCAAAATTTTGAGCTTGGACCGCTGAAGGACATTACACAGGAGGAAATTCAGGAAATGCTAAATGATGTTGTACAATGTGGTGGAGACTTTATGAAGATGGAAAATTTTCAGTACAAGTTTCAAAAAAAGTTTACTGTTGCAAAAGCGGATGACTATGTCTACACGTGCCAACACTGCAAATCATCCACTAAGCTATACACTTCCACCCTCCTCAAACGCCACGAAGCCAAGTGGTAAGAAATGACGCATACGTATTATTATATTTTATTTGTACAAGTTTTACTATTACAGTTTATATTCTAATTTTTACAACTTTTAAACAGCCCAAAAAATCGCAGCAAACCTTCCGATTCTGATGATCTTGACTCCCTGTATTCGATGGGAAATCCCAAGCCAGGACAAATCTTCCGCTTTTTAAGGAATCAAAACCTCAGTACCAGAAAACAAGACTGCATATGTTATACAATCATTGGACTGCTGGAATTAGTGTCATCATGGCAGAAAGTAATGGATCTTCATAAAACGTCTATGTCTTCCCAAGAATATCAAGGACAAAATGTTGGTGGCATTGTGTCAAGATATCATTTTTTGGAGGACATGGTATCTACGCTTAAAAATATGGGATTAAATGGATTTCAATTGTACAATGCACTAATATGGTATTGTGCTAACCCTTTCGACATGTATCGTCTCGAAACTGCACTTATGGTACCCTATAACTTAATTACACTTAGTATCTTTTGTTGTAAAGTTGTAATATGAATAATAAATTGTACAATGTTTGCATAGATAAATTCCATGATCCGTGGAGCAGCTTTGGGAAAGACGAGAGCGCTGGCAAACATCCACGTGCGGCTATGGGACCTGTGTGAGAAGTTTAGCTTTGAAGATTGGACCAAATTTTGTAAATACAGCAAAGAAAACAGTTTACTCCACGACAAAGTGCCAGATTTTTTGAGGACCACACGAGAACGAGCAAAGTTTGAGAATTTTACTGAAGCTGTACTCAAAAGCTGCAAAGGTATTTTTTAATATAATCATAAAATGTAGTAAACATGAATTTTGTACAATGAATGATTAATATTTTTCTGTAGATTCGAAGACGACCGATGATGAGGATGACGATGAGGAACTTGTTACCGATGAAGAGTATGAGAGCGATGCGAGCTCTGAAGACTCAAGTGAGGATGAATATGAATCCGATTGGTATGAAGATGCTACATCACCTGCATCTTCAAAATATCCATAAATTTCATACAACGTCTAGATTATATGTTAGCAAAATCATTAGGAAATTAATTGTACAAAACATGTTAATTTTAACTTTAATTGCTAGAAATAAACTTTGTGGAAAAGGATTGTAGATAGGTTTCCAAATGTAATGAACTATTTTGGAATTTTTGTACGCAATTTTATACGTTAAATCAATGAGTTAATTTTCGTTGGAATTGTACAATTTATTATGTCACATAAATTATGTGTAATTGAATTCTTGTAAGTTTTAAATTGTACATAACTTAGTCTTAAGCGTGGTGTTACAATACAGTATAGTTAAAAATACCAGCAGCATTGGATTGGAGCACATTGTTGGTAGTCTTCTTGTTACTCCACTTGGTGGTACACTTTGTATCTTGGTTGGTTGCACGCTTAGGGAATGTTGTAATCATATTGATATTGGCATAATTCGCATTTTGGCTTTGAGAGAAAACTGGTTGTCTCACGAATCCCCGAGAAACCGTTCTTTCATTTTTACTCTCTGGTTCTCATTCGCAGGTAACTTAACCCCAAGGTTTGATTGTGTGTTCCTTGTAAAACAAAAATTCTCTCGCGATAATAATGATAACAAACCTCTTGCATCGCTTGTGTTTTGGACAATTAATTTCTGTACGCTAATTTCACTCAACTCATCATACAAAACAAACATATAACATAATAAGCTTTCACTTTCTTATTACTGCTTTTAGTCTACAGTATAATACTAATAGTAAATAAGTTACTGCCTAGAAGAATCAAATATTGCGTAAGACGAGCCAGTACTTAAAGTTTGCGTTGGCAAAAAAATTTACAAATGTGATCACGCACATCTCACAAAACACTTTAGACGACTTTGCTGCGTAACTTTGTAAGTACACACTTAGTATTTGGTTTTGTACAAATGTTTAACAAACAAAAGTTTAGATGAGAAACGAGAAACTTCAGAGGAGGCAAACATTTCACCTTTTTTGCACACGACCATTTCTTATGTTTGCTCATGCGATAATTGCTGAAATGATGCATTGCTTAAATCAGCTATTTACTTACAAGACCCGTTTTGGCTAAATGTTCCACAGTCACACAAAAGTTGGATTCTTTTGAGTGCTCGAGATGACTTCTACATCGCGTGTGTAATGTACCGTAAATTAAACACAAAGTAGCAAGCAGCTAAACAAATGATCGTATTTATTACATGTTGAAACTAATTACCAACTCCTTATTTAATGTTTACTCGTGAATATAAATGTGTGAATTGAGGGATTTCTATCTCAACTTTTAACCATTGATTTTGTATGTGGAGCGAGTTCCTTCTTCCCTTTAGAATGCACAAGCACAAGCTAATTCTTATAATTTGTACATGCTCCACCACAGGTCCTTTGCCGGAAGATTAGTGGGGAGTGTGTGGTGGTTTTTTACTCTGATATTAATTTCATCTTATACGGCAAACTTTGCTGCTGTGCGAACTGTCAACCGGATGGTGCTACCAATTAAGTCCGCGAAGGACCTTAGTGAACAGTCGGAAATTCAGTATGGAACTTTACTCGGTGGATCCACGTATGAATTCTTCAAGGTACGGAATTGTTTTACCACGATTTGCTCATGAGGAGTTTCAAAGTTTCCTCGTTAAAAGCATATTACCAGAAAGAGGAAACACCTTGGAACATTCAACGAATCTTTAAAAACTTACAAGCGTTTGATAGAAGATAGGGATATTATGTTCCTTAATTTTCATTAACTGTTCATATGCATGCATGTTGATGGTACAATTTTGTACTCTTCAGAGATCTGAAGTGCCTGTGTATAAACGGATGTTTGAGTACATGAGTGGCCAAGGAGCTCAATACAATGTTAAAAGCTACTCTGATGGAATTAAGTTAGTTAGAGAGAAGAAAGGTAATGAACACTTTTTGCACTTTTGCTTAACAAGCTAATTGCGCTGTAAAGAGTTGTTCCTGAATATCTACCTTGTAAGATGTGTAACTTTTTGCATTCTCATACTCCAAAGGAAAATATGCACTTTTGATCGAATCTCCAAAAAACGATTATACAAATCAGCGAAAGCCATGTGACACCATGAAAGTTGGGCCCAATTTGGATTCCAAAGGGTTTGGAATAGGGACGCCACTGGGATCTCCTTTGAAGTAATTTATTATGCATGAGAAAATGTTTAAGTTGTGTATTGATGTCAATGCAATGTGTAATTTTCCTACTAAACCTAACAAGCCACTCTTATTTTTCTAATATCTTTAATAACATGCATACAGGCATGAAATTAATTTGCAAGTGTTGAAGCTTAAAGAAGATGGGACACTCAGCAAATTAGAGAGCAAATGGTGGTTCGAAAGATCAGAGTGTGACGTCACTAATAAGGTGTGAAGAAACTTGATAATCATACAGTTTCTCAATTGCTAAAATCTTAATTTTGATAAATACTGTACCGGATGTTTTATGCTAATTTCTGCTCACCCTTGGATAGCAAGAAACAGCGACAGGAGATGAGGAACTGTCATTAGGCAGTCTTGCTGGGATATTCTACATTTTAATAATTGGCCTAGTTTTATCCATGATAGTCTCCTTCTTAGAATTCTGCTACAATTCCAAGAAGGAAGCTAAAAAATCAAAGGTATGATGAATGCATATTTTTGTTTCCTCGCGTTGAGCACAGGTTTACTTGCTTGTCCCTGTAATTCCTGTGCATTATCAATTTACCCATTGACGCTCTAAATGCATTATATTATAAATTTGTCTTCTTGTCCATTCTATGCAGCTAACTTTAACGGAAGCGATGAAGAAAAAAGCAAAGAATACCATAACTGGGCCACTTACGTCAGGAAACGGGAATGATCCCGTTACTTGTATACAATAATATGTCCCTTTGGAAAAAATGGCAACTGAAAGTTTATCCATATAGCCTACTACAAGCTTAAGGCTACAACTGCGCCACATTTATGTCAACTTTTATAGACCGTTAATAAAGACAGAATTAATTGCATAAAAGAGAATCCGCCTTTCATGTACAATGCGTTTGTATCAATTCATTATTTAGCATCTCTTCATGTAATTTAAGCTTCCTTTTACATATTACAATTATTTTGTTACAGCTCGAATAAGATCGTTCATGAAATTTTCACATACTCAAACTCAAGTTGCTCAAGAGCTAAAGTCATCATGGTAAGTCAGCTATTATGGATTCGAATTTCATGTCATATTCTGTCAAGTTGCACATCAGGTATTCACCATCACATGAAGAAGGGCTATGTGCACTTTCCATTCCAAATGCGATTGCTTTCTGGAAGACGTCCATAACGGATGACTTTGTTTTTCTGGTTGTTTCCTCCATTGATGTCAAATAGCTTTTCAAATAATATATGAATGTTTTAATCATCATTAATTCATTAATATTATGGACACATTTCAGTTACTTTATTTGTCAAAAAATACCGTACTTTATGGTTTCAATTAACTGACGGTCCCGAAGCGAAATGGTTTTCGATCTTGTGGCATCATATCCAATGAAACAGAGTGTCTTCAAGAAACAATCGCTGATATCCAGTCGTCTGACACCCTAGATTTTAAGAAAAAAGTATAATGCTTCTTTGAATATTCACAAAAGGATTATTGTATTGTTTTGTCTTAAATGATGATTTACCAGTAGTAGACGGTACATTGTTTTGAGCTCGTTAGGGTTTACGTCGGTCGTGTTGATGCTATAGTCTTTGTAATCATGAAGATTCTTTGCAACGGAGTTGTTCCAGTTTCTGATAGGTCTGCGGGGCATTGTGAGATTTGCAAGTTCTTCTTGGGAGAAATACCCAGGAAGGCTTCGCTTCCCCAAACTCCTCACAAATAGATCGTTCAAATGGTATGGAATGGGTAAAACACCAGTAATGGCTGCTAATCTGATGGCGAGAACCTAATTCGGGATCAGAGTTCACGGTGTGTACATAATAGCTAATTGTAATGGCCAATTAAGAAATTACTTTCCTTGTTTTTACCTTCACCACCATTAGCCCAAAAATCACAGATTCCACTGGACTAGGTTTATAATACCAACCCGATGTGAGAATGGGAAAAATTCCAAATGGTAATGCACTTTCTACAATATTAGCTACATTCAGAACGCAAAGTATGCTGAACAACACAACGAACATACTGGAGAAATCCATAATTCTGAAGTAAGCATGCAAATGCAATCCAAAACCTAAAACGTTTCTTGTGAAGTATGACTTTGTATTTACTTAAACTAAAGCGAAACAAAATGACATTAGGACTTCTGTAACCAACTACTTGAGGATGGGACGATGATGAGTGAACTAATGAAGTGTTGCTTCTCTGTAATAATGACAAGACGCGTCGCGTGAGTTTAGAAATAATACTGTGAAACGTGACGAGATTTAAGCTTCAAAGATGAGTAGATGATGTACTCCTTCAATTTGTGATTATGTAAGCAATGCATTTAGCAAATTACTGTTATTTTCTCACCCTAATCGAAAATGACACATTATTAAAATGATACGCTACATTTATATTTCATATTTCTTCAAATACTTTCTTGCATAATTATTTTTTATTGGCAAATATGTTGCGAATGGAACTCTCGTAATTCCGATTCTTAGATTCCGTAAGTTCAATAGGCAAAATATGGCAAATATGGGTGTTTACAATGAGCGTTTTTTAATTATTGCGCTAAAAGGCCTGGGAGCCAAAGTTAGGCCAGGTACACATTCGGTAGCAGAAGGTGGATGTCCAGTTACCATTTCAATTGAGTAATTTTGAAGGAAGCGTACAAAGTATGTAAATAGAGTTGCTCTCGCTAGAACTTCCCCCATACAAATTCGCTTTCCTGCAAATATAAAAGTTGTCAATTTTTACTTTACAGTAAAACACGCAGAGTAATATGCGATACGTCAAAAGAATCTATTGTCTTGTTCACACCTTGACCGAATGGGAAAATTTTGTCTGAATTTACAATCTCATTCCTTTCATTCAAAAATCTTGTAGGTCGAAATTCCGTGGGGTCTTCCCACACATCAGGATTCATATGGGCAGAGTATAAATTGAGGATGGTGAAAGTGCCCTGAAATAAACCATTAACATTAAAAAGTTTGTGTATTATGACTTGTTATATGATATAGAGCATTTTATTTACCTTTGGAATTTTAAAGGCACCAATTGTCTGGTCAGTACTGGGCGATCGTACAACCATCGGAGCAACGGACGAAATCCTTTGGATTTCCAACAAAACCGCTTCCGTGTATGGCATTCTATTTACAGAAAATCAGATCACATATCATTAGCGAAAAATAAACTTGACAGAGCCCATGTGTGAATAGTCAGAAGAATTAACACATTTTCCTGTACATACTTATTCTTCATTATAACTGTGGGAAATGCGAAACGACCCACTTCAGTGTCAATTTCCTGTCGAACCTTTTCTTGTATTTCCGGATGCAGTATCATATACATCATCGCAAACTCCAACGTATTGGAAGTAGTTTCAGAGCCGGCAACAAACAAGTCCAATGCAACCGTGACAAACTGTTCATCTTAAAATTCACATTATTTTTCAATTTAGTCTCAATATGAAACATTTTCAAATGTTGCTTACACTTTCAATTAAATACACAATTTTTTCTCTGTGCTTTCCAAACCTGTGAACACATTGTTCTCTGATTGGTCATTCTTATTTTTGTCAATTTCATATAAAAATACATCAATAAAATCACGTTGGTCTTCTTTATAGTCACCCAATGATCTCCGTTGATTTAGAATATCCTACAATAAAATTAAACAATAGTTGGAAATAAAAGCATATAGACATGAATGCGTAATACTACTACAACCAACCTGAAACTGTTTCTGCATATCATCAATGAGAATTCTCCTTGCTTCACCAACACCTGTCACTTTTCGTAGTACAGTGCGGAGAAAGGGATATGCCATTAAGATGTTTCCGGTGGCATTAAGAAAACGAGTGTTATCATAGATATGTTTGACAAGCTTTTGTAGCTGAACATCATCATGTGTGAATCTTGTTCCTGCCATCATGCTCCATAAAATATTTAGCACCGAAACCGTGAAAAATTGACTCATGGTTATCCCAGAGTCACCTTCAGTCAATAATTTATCATCAAGTCGTTGCATGAGTTCATTCAACTCCTCTTGCATTACCGCATCTTGACCCTTTTGCTTCCCAAAGCCAAAATCACGTAAAGTTCTGATTGAGAATCTGCGCACATCTTTCCAAGGTTCGCCATTTCCCCATAAAATTCCTGCACAAGTAGTCTTGATTGTTTTAAGAAATATGATGGAGCACGTACTACTGTGAAAAATACACTTCTTCCTACATACCTAATTGCTTTCCAAATGACCTCTCCATCATCCACTCATCAGTTGGACGATTTAACCACGCGTCAGAGGAAAGCACTTGCCGAATAGCCATGTAGTCATCAATAACCACTAATAATATAACGAATGTGTAGTCATAAGAAATTAAGTATGCAGCAATCAACTAAGGGGAAAATGTTATGGCAGATGCAGATTACCTTGCCGTTTCATCCCATATTGCAGCGTCACAATTGGTCCGTATTCTTTGCATATAGTTTGCAGCATTTTATGTGGAGCTGGTTCCCATTTCTTATGCTTTCCCATTTGTAAAATATTCCCAATCAGTGGCAGTCTCAATGGACCTATTCAATTGATTTTGATCAGCAACGTGCAATAATAATTTGAAAAGCACGTTTACGAGAATTTCAATGCGTTTAAAAAATCTGGGCGAATATGTATGTAAGTATAAAATTGTACACTAACTAACTCCTTTATCTGTAAATATGTAATACGTATGCGTTTTATAGATATTAAGTAATACTTTTCAGTTCACGGGAAGAAACAATGTTAAAAGATTTGAACATTTTTCAATGAGAATTACCTGGTGGAAGATTCTTCCCTTCCCACAACAAATCATAAAGGAACCACAGGCTCACAATTAGAATGATTAATGTTATCATAATTCAATCGACTAAAACTTTGGCTTTAAAATAAACTTTTTAATTACACACTTTCCAGAGGTTTGGTACTCAAATGACTATTGTCATCAGTCAAAGTTTATGTACTTTTCTTAGGAGGACTTATGCAACTACTTTGACATTATATAATCAATTTATGCTAAAGTCAGCAAAGATTTTCGGATCTTTACTTTGGCCAGTTTCTTGTCATGCAATCAAATCAAAGTTGAAAGGTTGGATTGTATCACAGAAATGTTTGTTGTAGAACACGAGTGTTGCACATAACATGGAAAACAGTGTAAAGTGTAAGATTTCTTGCATTCATGAAACATGGATTTTGTAAACAACAGGGATAGCAAACAAGTGTTTGGTTATGTTTTAAGCAAAATTAAAACGTACCTATCCGCAGAATGAAATGCGACTGACAGATAAAGTAAAACCCATTGATAAACTTTATTTTTGAATGATGACAATGTTGATTTGGTCATGAAGATCTCTCTTAAGTGTATTATGCAGCAGAGCATTGCTCTTTCGACAGGACGCATAACGTATCGTTGAAATAATTATAACATGTTTTGACAAGAAGATATTGTGGTTCAACAACTCCTAGACATAGGTTGAATAATGACATGAATATTCAATGTCTTAAATACTATATGTATGGCTTAAGGCTTACCATCAATTGATATGATTTGATATTCAATTAAGCTATTTGTACATAATTACGAATTTGTAGTTTTGGATGACTGATAACAAGAATATGTGTGGGCAATCATGAAAAACATCACTAAAAACAATGGATAAAACACGAAAGTGAAAGTTTAATTTTATTGTAAACTAATTGAGCTATTGCTGTTTAAATTAACTGGGGTCAAACGTTGGAAAATCATTATATTGACAAACTTGTGATGTATTCATAACAAATTGGCGGAAATGAACTGAGGGATAAGTTGGTATTCGATCGTCTTCAAGGGAAGTTTCAATGAAGATACTTAGAGATGGCCGTTCAGTCTTGTATTTATCAGTCAACGATTTCTTCAATTTCTTGCAAACAATCTTGAGCGTCGGCTCGATAACAGCATAAAATACAGTCAATTCTTTGCAACAGTCAAATAAAGAAAACACAGAATCACAATTCAAAGGGGCGTCGTTTGGTGATGACCAAAGCAGAAGACGCTGCAATTTTGAGCAATTTTGTAACGAGAGTATAAGCTTAGACACAGATCCCATGTAATTTTGCTCGATCCTGAAACACATTGAAATGAATGATATTATTGTATAGTCAGAAATGGCATTCATTTCCTAAATTATGATCTACAATAATGGGATCTTGTACCTCAAATCTTTTAAGGAAGAACAATGACGCACAGCTGCACTCAAGTCAGATAAATACACACATCTTCCTGATGGTCCAAGATTTGATAGCCTTATAACTTCCAAGGGTGCAACCTTTGTAATCTATAATATCCAAACGAGACTTTGAAACAACTGAGATTCTTAAAAATCGCACATGTACATAAATAATATCAATTATGTATTACCTCAACTATGAATTTTCCATGCCTGATTGGAATACCATCTAATGATAGCTTTCTTAAAAATTTCCATCGCGCAATAAAAAATAAGCTATCAGCTAGCAAACGTCCAGCGTGGCACGATCTATACGAATAAACAAGAAATAAAAACTATTATAAATCATATTAATTCAATATTACTGCATAAAATAATTTGCTGCTTACTTGCTAGAATAGCCAATTTCGATTTCCTCCACATCTGAGCATCGATGAGTCAAAAGTTGCAACCCACTCACTCCTGCTGCGGTAGGTTTCACAGGAACTCCTATCCTTCTTTTCTTGAAACCAACGCTTTGACTAGGCTGAGTTTCTGATTTGATTTCGGAAGCAGAACTGTCATTTGGAACACAATCATTAAACTCTGAGAGTATTTTGGAGTCCTTGATTTCTGAAAAGAGTAAATATGCAACTCTCCATTAAACTAACAATATTATGCACAAGATACTTTTTGTCTGTCAATTTACTTACCAATCAAAGATTCCACAGGTACGGAAATTTTCTTTAGCTCTGTCATTTCAGCAAGTGCAGCACAGTAGTCCGGGTAGGTGACTCCTTCATTTTTTGATATATTCACTTCTTGTAAACGTGGATGGTACAGCGAAAGTTTTCTCCAGTCCTACAAGTGAACAAACCCATTTTTTAAAAATTGTATTATTATATATGTACTACTCAAACATAATTTTACAAATTCTTAAATCAAGTACCAGTTTAAAGTTAAATGCTTTGCAACACAATGATTCTAGGTTAGAGGCTCCATCAAAAGTTCCATTTAAATTTACTATTCTAGGCATTCCATGAGAGATTTGGATCGCTTTACACTGCAAAATGTATAATTAATTAAGTCCAGTTACCACATATGTGCGATACGAAATTGTAAAATACTTTATTCACAAATTTCCTTACCGTGAGGAAAGGTCTGGGAAAATTTAACTGCACCGTTTCGTTCATAAGGGGCAATGAAAATCGTTCAATCCTACTCAAATCAAGCTTGGGCCATATTCTGTCTTCTAGTGTAATTCCTCTTCGAGCTGGAAAATCATAAAATTTTCAATCAAATTAATTTAATTCTTACTTCTTCGTGAACAATATGCTGTTTTGAGGAAATATGAGTTTGTACTTACTAGACAAGCATGGCTTGTTAATTAAGGGGTCGTCCAACCATAGTACCTTTGGAGCAATGTGATTCCTCTCAAAGTTCTTTAGCAATTTCAGGATTAGTCGGGGAATGTGAATCCGCGGAGGCTCCTTTATATCCACTACGAGCACTGACAAATTTGGTAAATTGATGTCGTCTGTTTCGAAAACTTCTTGAAAAAAATTTGACGAAAATTTCCTCTCTTGAGATGTCTTGGGCCAACTCACTATATACAACTGCTCCAGGTTTTGGCATAACGAAATGAGGTATACAAAAGACGTAAATGAGCAAACAATCAAGTCTGTGGGTGCAATATTAATCGCAAGAGGAACATGTAAAAGTAATTTCTTTAGCAGCAAGAATTTCGGCTTCAAATCGAGTAACTCCATGAATCGAAGTGGAGACACAGATCCTTTTCGTCTGATTGATTCCTCCAATCCACTGTCCCACGACCACGAAAGACTTTGTAATTTGAGTGCTCCTAAAATTTCCTTCAGGTGAACCCATGAAAGCCGAGCTCCTGCAGCGAGCAGTTCCTATAAATGTACAGTTAAATCAAAAAAATCACAAATCGTACACACATTTGAAATTAAAATTAGCAAATCATTTTCACTGTAAATATACCGTAAGATTAGGCATTTGAACAATAACATCCCGGAGAGTTCCAGAAGGTATCCAGTACATGTCAATGATATTCAGCTTTGTGATCAATTCACACCGACTTCGTTGTTTCAGGTATCTTACAAGCGTGTCACGAGAGGCTTTTAAATTCCATGCAAATGTGACAATCTCACACAAACTTCTGTCTTGAAGCAGGTCATTAAATTTCCTGAATGAATTTTCCAAAAATAAATCAAAAGCATAAAAACATACTTATTATGCTACTTGAATTTCGTGTAATTACCTGCAAGATGCGGAAAGGCTAACCAAATCACAGTGATCAAAATTTGTTCCATGAAGAAATTTAATTATATGTAACAGGACTTCATCTCCAAATCCCAATATATGAAGCCCGGTGGAAGTTTCTTCTACTGCTGGTCCACCCTCGATCGCAGGACTTTCCCTACGACGACTCTCTTCTGAGCTCATTTTTTTCGTTGTTTGAATGAATCTTGTACCTCAGACTCTTATGCGCTAATATTTCTATTAAATTAAAGAATGCTCCCATTTAAATGTCCTGCTGACAGATTCTTCAACAGCTTTCTTCAGATTTGTTGTTGTGAGCAAAATAATTTTCAGCTGGTGAGCGGCTGGTTGTTATACTGTAAATACTATCGACATCACTCTCTATTCTATACTTCGTGGCTATTGTATGTGGCTCTAGTTCCTCCTTTGTTGCATTTTACTGCGTCCGTTTGTTCGTTGCCCGAAAGTGGAAATTGCACGGGAATGGATTTCATTATTGGTAATAAGAAATTGATGTTGGTCGCTTTTGAGATGGTTAGTAATTTAAAATCACAAACAATCGCAAGTTAATAATGCTGTATTTTATTGAATCTTATATTGTATTTTATTTTCAGCCAAATTTAATTTTCAGGTAATTCAGTACAATGAAGTAGTAAATGGTTTGATTAATTTGAAAAACCATTTATACAGATTAATGAATGATTAATGATATATAATTTAATTATTTAACATTACACACACAAATATAACAGCTTACTAAAACTGCCATCAACATCAACAATAACACTTACGCACTAAACGACAAGTTTGAAATTCGGGAAACCTCTGAATCTGCTACGAAACATTAAAATTCATCTTGTGATTGATTAACCATCAATCAGAACAATTAAGCTACATACATTGTAGTTACAAATTTTCATTACTCAAATTCTAAACAAGTCACTCTTACTACAACACACCAAAAACAAAACGCCAAAATAATTCATCTTATTTGTTCCTGTTCGTATACATTTCCTGGAAAGGAAAGTATAATAATATTGTGCTTTTCTGAGTGAGTATATATTGTTACTTCATAGTTAATCCTATTCTGTTTCAACTCTTTTCCAATTCTATAACATTTAACATTAAGTTTCTGAGCATAGTTTATGATGCATCAAAGTAATTAACACAACAATATTAACACTAATGAAATAATAGAAGCAGAATGACAGTTTTAAATGAAATCAATTAAGAATCAGGTCTAGGTTTACTTATCAGCCAATCAACTGCTCTTTGCAAATCTTTTTCGCACGATTGTAAAGCTCTTATAGCTTCACTTTTGTCAAAACCCATTTGCATGATTATATCTAATTTATCATCAACACACATTTCCAAGGGCTCATCAGCAGTCTCTTCTGCATCTCCACTGTGTGCACTTCGCCTTTCAGCGGATTTTTTCTTTATGCCTTGGTTCTTCCCTTTCCTCGTACTCTTCACTTCTATCCAGTCACTCTGAGGTGATAAGCTTGAGCCGTCCTCTTCGACAATGCAAATTGTTTCATCCGGGTCCATAAAAGATTGATCTGAGGAAGTTGAAGATGCAGAGCGACAACTTTCCCTCTGAGAATCGAGACCAAGTTCTTCAAAAAAGTTCATTTCCGCATTTTGTGGTGGCCTTGGGAAAGTCTTTTTCCTGATTGGGGATTTGTGATTGACAGTTAAATGCAAATTTTTCAACATGCGAGGTGGGAGCTCGTACGTATTTCGTTTATAAGATGGTTTTCCATTCGAAGCAAAACTTCTGAGTGGTGAAGAAGGATACGAAGCCTTATGCTCAGGGGACGGAAAGCTTCCTGATTTGGTGTCGTATGATATTGGAGCAAATCCAGGCGGACCACGCGTCAAGGGAGAAATGAACTTTTGCGGTGAAAGGTTTGGTGAATTGATAGCAAATGTCTCATTATTAGCACCTTCAAAAGACTTGGATGTTGGGTTACTCCTATTGATTCCGACTACAAGCTTTGTGTCAAACAGAGCCTGCGATGGGATGGTTGGGATCGGTAGAGGCATTTCTGGAGGCTCAATCAAGTCGGAAAATCCCTTGACTGACTCGTCAGACTTTGGCATGGCATTGCCTCCCAACTTGTTAATGGTACTAGCGCTTTGTCTGATTGATGTAAAATCGAAAGGACTGGGATAATTATTTACCAAAGGTTGTAAAGGTACGCTGGATGTCTTGCGCAAAACGTTGCCTGCTTGCATACTACTAATCACATCACTCTTTAGTCCTTGATTCTCTACCCGTGTTCCCAACAGTCCAGATAACATATTTTGTGGTCTAGTTGAAGTCGTATTTTGGCTGGGCAAGTCATGACGAATAGATTTTTTTGGTGACTCGATGATTGTTGCCTTTCGATTTTCTTGTTGGATTCCCGCAAGAGGTGAAGGGCTGGCGCTGTATAAAGATTTTACATCAGTACTAAATGCACTGAAAAGGTCCGTTTTTGGAGCATTGGAAAGTGTCGTATTGTTCCAAGGACTTTTACTCTCATTGTCTTCCTCTTTCTTGGCTTGTGAGATGCAAAGATTTTTCAAATGTAGCGAACCGGCTCCGCTTGACATGCTACTTCTCGGCGAGATTCTCTCATTGAGCAGTGAAGAAGCCTGGCTCTGATTTAAACCAGATGCACTCAAACCAGTCGACAAGCGTGAGTTAAATTGAGTCTCAAGAAGTGCTGGTGTTTCTCGCGGTGTAGGAGTAGGACTCTCATATCTTACATTAGAATCCTGCAACAAGTGTTTTCAATAATCAACTCACAAAAGAAGTCAAATTAGCTAAGAGTATCAAAAGGCACCATACCTCCAGTTGAACTCCCCCTTGTGCAGTAAAACCAAGCAATGAGCTGTGGGCCTGGCATTCCTTTGCATATTTGAGCCATACGTCTCTGCAATAAGCAATGGCAAATGAATTTCCAAAACTTTAAAATAGCCACATATGAATATACTTTAGAAATTACGTTTTTAACATTTTACCTGCATTCCCCGTGTTGCAACAGGCTGCACAAGTCACCAAATACCATTACAAGACTTTTGGCAGAGCTAATCGAGATATTCAGTAGCCATTTATTGGAGAAGAATCCTTGGTGCATGTCCTCTGGTATCTGAGAATTTCCTACAGAAGTGACGCGATGAGTTCTTACTGTTGATAAAATAACGACTCTGCACCTTCTACCTATTATTTAAAAAAATTAAAATCAGTTACAAACCTGCTACTACTATAAAGTGCATGGTTCAATTTAAAAATCACTTACTTATCATACTAGAAGCCAAATCTACATTCACCCACTGAAGGCCCTTAAGTTGAAGCTGAACACGGAGTGCTTTGATATGGTTGATATACGGTGTAACAATAATCAAATTATCCTTGTCTTGTGGCTTGCCCCACGCAACAGGCCAGCTCCTAAGTAGCTCATCGATAAAATCTACAGCTCCTCGTATCTAATTGTATTCAAACAAAAAAAAATTGAAAACAGCGCATGTAAATCGTAAATAATATACGTACAGTTTTTGATTATACACACCTCTTCCATGTTGTAGTATCCACCACCGTTGTCGGCTTGAAGTTCTTTACTCGTAGAAATATGATGAAACCCTAACGGATAATAGGTGGGATGACAAGGTTGATTTGATGCCCGTCGTAACTGATCATGATAAAACGCTTCACTGATCAACTGAAATCATAACAAAAAAACGCATATTGGTCATTAATAATCTCTCTCTACTTTACAAATGATTACTGTGACCAAAGTAGTACCTGCAATATGATTTCATGATTTGAATAGTTTTCAATCAAATTCACGACAAATTGGTGCCTGAATGGGTACATGTTTCTGAGTCTTTCAATGAGTGACAGCGGCGAAACTCTTGATATCGGAGAAAATATTTGTGACTGATTCACAACATCTCCCGCTATAATAAGTCTCGTCAATCTACCAGCTAAAACCACAGGTTGAATACTTTCCGCTTCCAAACTTTGAGCAGCTTCGTCAATAAAAATATGTGAAAACGTGTCTGAAATGAAAGAAGCAGTATAGTCATACTTTTGCATATTGAAACCTCGAGTTATCTTATATGGGAGGATTTTTCGTACCACTGTCCAGACCCATCTTTAACAACGTTGAGCAAGATGATAGAGTAGTAATTATGATTCTGTGAGATAAAACTTCTTCCTTCATAGGATAACGGAAACTGGTTCCATCAAAATTAAAAAGACAATACTACAACAAAATAAATAAGAGCAGGTAAGTTCACGACCTCAGTAAGCATTTTGTAGCAGCATTCTTCTACCATATATTATCACTTGTGTATCTTACGTGCTTAACGGCTCCGCAAACACTGTCAACATAACGATCAACATCATAAATTCTAAGGGGCTTGGACCGCTGAACAGAGAGCTCGTCATTGACTAGCCATTTGTGTAAGTAATCCGTAATATATCTATAATATCATAACGGTATGAAATAAACGAATACAAAGGTTCTCTGCAACATTAAATCCATTTTGATATGTAGAATTTAACATACACGTCAGCCGCCACATCTGTACGAGTACATATGAGAATTCTAGGAGGTGGAACGCCTGTCTGGAAACGTAAAAGTCCTCGCAGGCTGTGTGCTATTAAATGGGACTTTCCAGTAGAAACACCGCCTAGAATATGACCAAAGCAAATATGGAATTCAATATGTACACGTTGGCAAACCACAATTTATTTTCAAACATACCTGTGAGGAGTACTGGTGGAATAAATGTCGCATCCTTTTCGTGCCTTCCGTTGATAATATTGTAAACACTTTGCTGCCTCGTATTCAAAAAAAGTTCCTCTTCATTGATCAAACTGAGAAACAGCAAAATATCAATCACTACATATACAAACATTGAAACATAATAGTAAAACCCAATTCATTAAAAAAAAATATTACTTACGTGGCTGGGCTAACTGTTTTTAAAACTGGTAACTGATTGCTTTCAAAACTAGGAAACAATAGTCTCAGATGATGGCTGGTTAAAACATCTATACTAATCCTGACTTTCTCAAAAGCGTCTGGATCTAATACAAACTGCACATGTAACTGCCTGATTGAGTCTGGTGAAAGCGAAAGCTCGTCTGCGGCAACTTTGCCGATAGCTATAACAAATGATGATTTTGATTTTTCTACTATTTTGCATAAATAACGACGTGTTGTCTTTCTGAACGATACAGCTACTGTATCTGTTGAAAAAATCAAAACACTACTACAACTGTAAGTGATAAGATCATCCAATTTGGGGTCCAACGAAATTTCACTGCAAAAGTACAAAGCATACAATACTTAATCATATTGAACACACATCTTGATCATTAACCAGGCACAGAATAAGTATAATATTTAAACTCACCTTATCATTTCTATCATGCCATAAAGTTCCCCAGTGTGGTTGTACTTATAAATACACTCTGGGCTTGGATAATAATTGCGCTGCAGGGTAACATCCACAAATGTCTTGATTTGCTTCACAGCTTTCTGCCTAGCCGTTTGCTCCACATCAAGAAAATCGCCTAAATAAAAAAAAGTACAATTATTACTTGCAGACGACAATTCATGAAACCCATAAAGAATGGTAATGGTAGGCTTACTCCACCATGGTCGATAGTTCTCCTTTGTTAGAGGAGCGTCCTCCAAAAACAAGTTGTCTTCTTTTGAAGCATCACTATCATAAGATCCCGAGGATATGACACTATTTAGCTTAACACTCTGACCCGATTCGGAGTCAATAACAGCCAAATTTTTAAAGCCAACAGCTTTAAAAGGTAATTCAGACACTTTGGTAACGTTCTGGTAAACATCTGGCAAAGGGGAAACACTTGCAAGTAAATTTGCTTGCTCTTGTCCAAACATTTTACTAACTTCATTATCTTCAACAAAAGGGGATGGAGCAGAACCCCACGGGGATTTCACAGGATTGCTCTCTAAATGGTTCCCTATTGGCTCCATTTTCGGCAATATCTCAATAGAAATGTGCTTGACTACTTTGGGATCCTTCTTAAAATCAAAAACTATAGACTGTCTATATAATCCAGGCTCTGGAAATGAATCACGAGATTCAAAGGTAACGTCGACCTTGTAATAACACGTATCCGGCCACCCAGCGTTGAAACGTAAAAAAAGTGCAGGTTGAATAAAAGTGTTGAGGACCTGTAGTTTCTGCAACCGAAAAGCATAAGTAAAGCATTTAAAATAAAGCCTAATTAAGAGCAGCAAACTACTAGCTGATACATTAGAAAGCGGTCAACTTACCACTTGTACTTTATTATTTGGATGTAATTCAATCAAACCAATGGACTCCTTTTTCTTGTTGTAATACAATGCACTACTGATTGAAAATGATTCCCGATTCATATCATGCAAAATGGAGACGGTGCCCATTGGCATTTTCGATGAAACCAGAAAAGACCACATACACTGAATATTGTTAAAACCATCAACGCGCTTCTGAAACTTTAGCGGCGTTCCTACTCTGTAGAGGAAAAAACAAGCGACATTATACAATCATTAAAAATGAAAAATGCCAGGTGTCAAAGGTGAAATTTTGATTTTGACACTTTGATTACTTTATTTTAACTGCTTGTATTTCATCCGCTAAAACTTCTTGAATGTGCGTTGCATCCTTGATCTTTTTGCCGAGGTCTAATAAATAATGAATGCAAAGTGGAGGGATCAGTAGACTTCGGTACACGTTCGGAATGGGGCGTTTCTTCTTGTTACCACTATCCTCAGACATATCGTCACTTAAAGAATTGTTCTTTTTGTCTACATCAACTCTCAACTTCCACTCTTTAAGCTCTTCAAAGGAATGCGCAAACAAGCATTCATCCCCGTACATACAAGAACCTCCACTGGATGCACGAGGACACATGGAAAATGTCGTATGACGAGGCGGTGGAGCCCTAAACCTAAAATAATGCAGAGAGATATCCGATAAGTAAACAAAGTGACCGGTCAACCTTTCGTAACTTTAATTCAAATTACCTCCATTTGCTAACAATAGTCTCCTCCATGGTCGATAACTGCTTACTCAATACACTATCAGCGTTTAAACTCAAAGCGTCTTCAATCCCACTAAAAATGTCAGTATGCTTCACCCCAGAGCGCATTGCAGCCAGGTACCCGTCAAATTTCCGTTTCGTCTCTAACATCTGCGTGCATTTCGGTGTTGACTTTTTCCAAGCTTCTAGCAACTCGATGATGTCCTCCTCCGGCTAGTTGTCGCGAGAATTACAACAACAAGCCCATTAATTAAAAGCACATTAGCAAAGCATCTTGTATGTACCTGTCCTCAAAGCACTCTTTCTTGTCATTGCCACACCATCATCACATAATGACATTGACAACTGACATACAGTAAGATGCATACAAACATAAACAGATTAAAAAAATGCAGATAGTCGGTGCATTCAGCAGAACTAAAATGTGTATGCGCAAGCGCGAGCAACACGAAAAAGGCACGAGCGTGAAAAAAATTCTGCTAAAAGTATGCAAATCAAGTTTAAACACAAAAATTCATACCTTTCCGAGTCTAACGAGTGCGATTAAAATACATTTGTAGACGACGACGTTAGGTCCCAGCCGTCCAATAATGCTGTATCCATCGTCGATGACTTCCTTGTGCCGCTTTAACTTTAGCAACAAAATACACTTTTGCTCTAACAGAACAACTTCTTGTTCAGGCTTAAGCTTTTGCTTTTTAGCACCTTTCCCTTGACCACTGTTCCCAGTTGACTTGGACCTCAGTTCCTTGTTAATGTCCTCCAGTTGCTTTTCATAAGTCACTTTCTTCGCTTTCTTCGATGAGCCTGATGATGATGACGCATTACTACTTTCATCGCCATCCGGCCCCGTCACACTCTTGCTGCTCTCTTTAGTATTTCCCTTCATTTCTTCTACCCCAACTTGATTTTTTTACGTAGTTATCAGCAACTGACGAGGATAAACTGCAAAGGAGATATAAACACACTGAAAAAAAAATGTAAAATACTGTTTTCCCTTTTTCACCTTCCGCATAGACAAAGTGACAGTTCCTGTCGTCTCAACAGCGCGGCGTCAGCTTGTCTAATGATAAGCAGACAGAGACGCTCTCCCACTTATGCTAGCAACATCTTCAAAACGCTTTTGGTTTGACGCATGATTTCCATGGTCAATTTTTCACTGTAAATATTGCAAGAAGAATAACAACTTTAACAAGAGCGGCATCAGCGAGAAGGAGACGTGGACGTAGGCACAAAATTATAAACTTCCGGGCATGGGACAAAGGAGAAAACGGAGAGGAGATCTTTCTCGCTGCTTTTCCAATGACATACTGTGTGGAGAAAGGAGTTGTTGAACGCTTACGCAAAACACAATGACACAGATATTTTCATATGCTTGACGTGTACGTATCCTCCGTTTCCGAGCGTTCTCAAGGTTGAGAAAATTTTAAAGCAGAGAGAAAGCTATACGAGCTTATTGAGCTTTGAGAGAGAGTGTTGCTCTGCTCCTGCTTTCTCTCTATGATTCTATATATGATAATGATGCATGTGCTTTAAGCAAACTGACCAAACATCATTATCGAGTTCAACAAAACAGACATAAGACATCAAGCATTCATGTGCATATAAACCATATTTTTTACTGCTTTCACTAACAACTGGAAAAGGAGTAGTGTAAATATATTTATGCGAAATTCCGCAAAGCCCACTTGGCACATGGGAGCGAGCCAGCCGTGTAGTGGTGTGGTATCGATCTTTTGAAGCTTTGTCTGACGTGTAACTGAACTATTTGGTAACAAACGGATTCAAAATTTTCTTTCGACTTATTCATTATATTTTTGTTACCTCCGAGTAGATGTACATATACACATTCACCAACCGAGAGCACTACCCTAGGACGCACTTAATGTTTCATATGAAGCTATTAATACACTTTTTATTGGATGCTCAACCTGTTGATAGGCAGGGCAGAAGGCTAGAGGGATTATGTGGAGAGAGTATGGGAGAAAGTTTTTTTTTGCCCTGTCAATACTGCCACTGTAAGTTTAAACAAGAGAAAGATCGTTCTCAGAGCGGGGAAAGCAGTCTGCGAGTGAAATTATTTACACCGAGTCTAACTTGTTACTGTCATCTTTCTCCGTTCCTTCGTTTCCTATATGTGACATACATTTGCATGCCCTTGAGAACTACATACGTACATTAGAAGATAGCACTGCTTTATCTCTCTCGCTGTGATACTTTTTCATAAAGATGTATTTCATTTTTTGTTGGAAAATTTTCCCAAGAAAAAAGATGTAAGAGACAGAAAGAAGCATCCCAACATGTCTTACTCAACACTTCAATCTCAGCACATATAAACTCATTCTCATTATTACATTATGCTCATGTTTGTACTAATTTTGGAGACGAAAGTTTAGCATGTATAGTCACTTTGTCAAGAAGGAAACAGCATCTTATGTTTGCATACTTTCTCCACACGAAAATGGATCAATTGAAAAAAAACATAAGACAGGAACAGCACAGACAGACAGGAAATTACCAGATGCCTAAGCAAAGAACCAAAGACAGAAAAATATATAATGCTAACAAGCAATTCATTTTTACCAGCAAAGGTAGTTCTCAATGCATGGCATATCCCAATTCCCAATTCCCAAGTCTCAACATACTGTGCAGCCATGTGTGTATAATACATGCTCTAAATTAAAATTCGTAGGAATCGATTACAATCCTGCCTATTATTACATGACTCATCATTACCTATAGCTTTAAATTACATTTTGTCTACTTCTAACTTCATTATGAATGAGCTAAATGGGTTAAATCCGCTCCATCCCAGTAAAACAGCCTTGATAATTCAGGAGTGGTGAGCCCGTTTGTAATTAGTTTAAACATAATTGAAATTTTTTGAGGTATCTTGTATTAGGAATCTTTTCATGAGAGAACCGTCGCCCTTTTAGTGTCTATATTATACAGTAGAACGAAAGTTGTACTTTACGTATCACAGATCAATTCACAGAACATGTAAGTCTTAAATAATTCGGAGAACATCAAAATAATGTGATTTCTTCAATAACATGGAATAAAATCAGATACCCTTTAAACCTGTCCATCATTTCTTATTTCTATTAACCATAGTCGGAAGGCATAACGGCAAAAGTTTTTACGAATTCACAACTCTTTCCTGTAATGTCAAACTCAGAACAAACGGGTCTGTAGGTGTGGGTCGTTTTACATTGCATGTACGACACAATAATATACCATACATCCATATTATACAGACGATAACCGATATTAAATTTTTCCTGACCCTTGAAGAGAAATTGCTTTTCCCTCTAACAGGTTGACTTCCTATAATGCATATTCAATATTTGACAAATAAAAATACACTATTATTCCAATTCATTCTATATGCATTACAATTTACAATTCTTGGTTTTTTCTGGCTTTTACTTTGATTTGTGCCATTGTGACTTGATTGTATTTCGGAGAAAATTGAATCGACGGGAATGTGAAAAGCAGCAGGTTGAAATCATGATGTATGTTCTTTATATTTTCAATACATGCATTCATTGATTTTTAAAAAGAAAACAAAATCAGGCTTTATTTTTTAAATTGATGGAAATACCAATGTAAAAGTCATATCTTTAAAGGAAGTAGTATAAGTATACGTTAGTCCTTATTGAAATGTTTTTTGCTGTTTTTGCAAGAATATTTTAGCATTTCACTCACAATTCCAGACAATAGGTATATGTGATACAAACTAAAGCTTACATGCAAAAAATACACACTATAATATAATATAATGCCTATCAAGAAGCTTCCGTTCTCAACACTTCCAAATGTGCTATACGTCATTATGCGTGTGACTGTATCAAGTATCCATTGAACTGTTGGATAAATAATTACCTACATGCGTAATAATTGATGATGTATTTATCCAATAGCGGTTGCAAGCTTTATTACACTGTCACACGTGGAAGCTTTTTCACAATATGTATAGTGCCAAGAAGTGTCCACGCTGGAAATAACTACAAACTACACACAGCTAGTCTTATTATTATAATATTTTTGACAGACAGCACATAAACAAGAGTACATAGCAAATTATGCAATTTGGGCAAAGTTGGGCAAATAAATTTCACTATTTCTCACTTTTTCAATCAGTTGTCTGTGTAGACGTTGGGTTGGACTTAAGATTAAAAAATTAAAAACTACAAAAAGAGAACTTGGTGACATGTATAAGTATAGTGAATTCATTATATGGTGGTTTCATTTTTGGAACCAAATTACAGATAACAACTCACGTTCATACACGTATAGATTGTTGATGTTTATGATTTATCTTGCTTTATCTACTTATCGCAAGTAAATCCTGTAAAACGATCCAAATACAAGGTTTATATTTGCAGTGCAGATTTATGACACATTACCTCGGAAAAAGCTGAATACTTACACGCATACCGTTGGACTTTTTGCTGCAGCACGTTTATGATGTAAGCAAATAATACTGAATGCACACAATGCATATACTAAAAACGAAATGACGACAAATTTATTTTTGTTAAAATCTTTATTCTACCTTCTGCTTGCTTGCACAATGAAAAATTCCCCGAAGGATGTCATGCAAATGTTCACCCAGCATTCCAAATCAATGAGTGATTTGCTTGCGAGATGAATGTCGTGGTCCCTATGGTTCAATAAAAACAAATTGCAATACTGATTTCGGAAACTAACCATTGACCTGGTGTAGTTTAGTTTTAGCTCTCGTTTGGTTTGGTCATGAAAGTACTAACTAGCCATATTCTATGATTTTGACCGTTTTGACAGAGTTGCAAATCTTCGGTCAAAAGAGACCAATTCAATCAGACAATGCAGTATTAATTGTTGACAAATTAACCTATAATGTAATTAGAATAACATGCTATCTATATTTTCATATAAATATTTACATTCCACATTTGTGTATTCAAAGGTAATACTGATTTCGCTTGACAGATAATAAGCTCAAATGTCGGCCAAAGCTAAAACCAATCTACTGGAAGTAGAATCAGCTACCCTTTCTGATGATCCATCGTTAGAACCCTCACAGTACAGTGTGGATTTCAATGACGCTGACGACGAGGATGATGATGAAATCAAGGTTGTGAAAACACCTCTCCCTTCTCAAAAGAACATTCCTATGATAGCTGCCGCAAAAATATCTCAACTAGCTGAATCCCTACTTCCTGCTTCCGTGTTCAGAAAACATTTGGAACTTGCAAAAAATTCAGAGAAAGTGATTACTCAATTGGGAGAGGAGATCACTCTTGCAACCGACTTGACCACAGGGATTGCATTATGTGAAGTGTCCCCCATCACTGAGAATGTATCAACAGCAAATATTTTGAGTCCAGAATGCAAATATGAACCATTTGAAACGAAGGCGGCAGAACTTTTACGCATACATTCTGCAAACACGATTACTTTCGAAAATGTCATCGCACATCCAATGCATCATCACACTGGAAAAGTATTAAAGTGCGTAAATGCAGCACTTCCAGTTTTGAGCAAAGTCAACAATATATATCGCTTAAGTACAGTTGTCGAGAACGTGGAAACCACAAGAGTCTGCAGAGTAGAAGTGGTTTGCGACTTGCATCAAGCAGATTTGCTTTCACTTGCTTTGAAATGCCCATACTTGCATGGGCTGATGCCTGGCTCAACCTTCTTAATACATGATCCAATATTCAAAACCGACTCTTCTGAAAGAACACTAAGCCTTTGTGTCGAGAAATTCAATGATATTGCCTTCCTTGGTCACGTTGTACCCAATCTCATCAAAATGAACTGTAAGGATTCAATGGGAAATAGTGAGGAAAGCGATTCCACAATTTTTTCAGAGTGGACTGAAAGTGATGAGGGGGATGAAGATAAAAGTAAAGCGTCTTTGTGGGCAGCCTCTTCCACATGTGAGGAAATGTATGCAAAAAATGAGTGGAGAGAATGGGGAAATGAATATTCTGTGCAAAGAATGCATTCTCAAGCTTACATCGCTTACAGCATAGCCCTTCGGTTTGACCCCAGTAGCGTTGAATTGTCCTCAGCTAGAGGCGCATCTCTCATCAATCTCGGCATGTTTTCGGCTGCACTGAAGGATGTCGAAGCAGTATATAATGAAGATCCCTTCAACACAGGACTTATTTTAAGGAAAACACATTGCCTGTGGGGTCAAAACAAGTACGATGAAGCTCTCGTCTTCCTAAAAAATTGCTTTGAGAAACTCTTGACAATGCAAACCATAAATCCAGAAGATGATACCATTCGAAAGTGTATGTTTGTTCAGAACATTATTTCCAAGACGGAGAAAATGATGAGACTTAAAGAAGATCCACAGTTGTTGGATAACGAGACATTTTTCAAAAACCAAGCTCAAGTTTCACATACCGAGCCAGAATTTTATGCACCATTCAAGGTAACCACACAAATCATGGATGGCGACACTGACAATTTCAAGAAAACAACGGTCGTGGATGGGACCATTGCAGCTGGAACTCTCTTGGCAAAAACCAAAGCGTTTACTGTAGTTTTCCAGATTGATGGAATGGAGACTGAAAAGGGTAGCCGTAATGATGAGCTTTTGAATCTGACCATTCAGAAAATGTTGATTGAAAAGCCAACTGAAGCGGAACTCTACAACTGTATTGAAAGCACAATCTCATCAGACAGACAGGTAGACCTATCAAAGACAGCGATTATTGAATTTTGCGAAAAGTATTCATATGCCAGCTATCATCACACTGCTGAAATTTCAATGGGGGTTGAGTCAAATGAGTGCAGTGGACTTTGCACATCTCAAACAATAGTGCATGGAGTATGGACATTTCCAGCGAACATAAGGCATGCTTGCGTGGGTGGAAATGCAATCTGGTACATATGTGGTAACTTTATGTTCATTCGAGCCATTTCCAATATCAAGGCCGGAGAAGAAGTTGTGATGGCGCATGTTGATCCAACGAAACCCTACGAATTCCGAAAGCGATTTCTCAAGAAGAAAGGAATAAAATGCGCATGCACACTTTGCCAATTTGAGAAAAACGAATCAGAGTCAACCAAAGCAAAAAGAAATGAACTGATGAAGTTTGCACATCTAAACCAAGACACCAGCTTTTTCGAAGTACGAAAGCTCAGACTTCGCTTGGATGACCTGGAGTCGTTGCGCAGCGCATTTGCAAAACTGAATTTCCCGATTGTAGAACCACTGTATAATTTCGGAGTGTACTTGATGAAAAGTCAAAACTTTGACGATGCCATTGCCGCGTTTGAGAAGGCTTTCTTTGTAGTGGACAACACGGCTGCTATTTTCACACTTGTAAATCTATCATTTCTCTTGTCCTACTGCTACATGGCCAAGAAGAAGGGCAATGATAAGAGTCGTTCCAAAAAATGGTTCAACGCTATGAAAAGTTACGCAAAATTATCTTACGGATCATTAACTCCTGTAAAATACAAATTCAAAACCGAATTCGACTATTTGAAAAGAAAAGGAATCGCAGTTTAATAAAATTACATCTATGGATTATGACACAATAACACAATGATAAAGTTATAAAGCAAGAAAAATCAAACAAATTCCGTGATTAAATACTGTACATATTTTGTCTTACCCCACCTTTCTGCATGAAAATTTGGTCTTTGTGCCATCAATTCATGTTCATTCATACCTTTATGCACGCTTTTGTAACCAGTCGCAAAACGTATTATTGCATGCTCATGTTGTGTTCTGAAACGGTGTTCGGCTTATTAGGTTAAGCTTTATATTGCAGTTGTATCCTGCTAAAAATAGTATCAATATACGCATTTGCCCATCCATTTCATGTTGTGTGTGCTCCCGAACGTCTTGTTTCGTTCAAAAATACACTACGCATATTTTTGCATATGTATGATGAGTAAATAGAAACGATACAAATTTTAAAAAGTTGTGTATCTGAAGATTATGATTAAACCTCTATTACATGTTAAATTAACAAATAAAAAATTATGACACAAAGTGAATATTTGGTAAATTCAACTGAATGTTCATATACTGGTCTAAACCCTTTGGATATCCCAGACGTAAGTTTTTCACTTCATTATAAAGAATAATTTTGAAATGATTAGGAAAGTTGCGATCAAAATTTATTTCATTAAGGTCCTTCAATCCATCTTTAAAAATTTGTCAATATGGAATCTCGGAAAATGTCGATTAGTATGCAAATACTGGGCAGCCGAAGCCACAACATTGCTACGCAAACGATCGAAAATTTCGTTGAAAGGAGAGCAATCAGTGAAAGATTTTACTATTTATGACTTGACTCGCATTTCTCAGTGCTACGACATAAAAACAGAAGTCAAATTGAAGGATGTTACAGCTCTGTCGTTTTTTAAACGG
>JAQIXX010001362.1:0-34814 GCA_034700605.1 Willowsia nigromaculata
GTCCACTTGTTTTGAGACTCCAAGTACTCTTTAAGATCGTCATTTGAAGTATTGGGACTGCACCTAGATACAAAAATCGACGAGATCTTGATTGGGGTGACGGCCTCAATGGAGCTTTTCACTTTCCCTATAATGGGAGCTTGCGGTTTTCTTCTTGATGTCACAATTTTCCAGTCTGACGTCTTGCTGTTTTCCTCTTTCTGACTCTGATATCCGGGATGCAGTCTTCTGTCAGATGGACTGAGCTGCGATGTGTTTGGAATACGCTTACGAGATCCTGACGGCGTTCTCGGGTTTTTTAATTTTGCTACATTGGCGTATGAGTCATTTTGCTGCGACAGTGCTGACTCTGTCGATTGCTTAAGTGAGTTCGCAGACTCCTGAACACTTGTGCTAACTATATTGACACGTGCTAGGACGGACGCAGCCGTTCCTTTGAGATCGTCATTTGTGCTTGTCATTTTGTCGTTAACTTGCGTGATTGTTTTCAGAACATCATGCATCATCTTTTCTATATCATCATACTTTTTGTGCAGAGACGCTACCTCAGATCGAAGCATAATTTCATCATTTATGTTGTCTGGAACGATGCAAATACGAGTTAGATTAGCTGCCACAAATTTAACATTTGAACCTTTCCAATCATTCTCTTGTATTGCTTTAAGTATGTTAAGCACAAGCGCTTGTTTTGCAGCTACCTCATTTTTTCGTAACGATACCTTAGGTACAGTTAATCCAATAGATTCTAATCTATCTCTAGCATGCTCAATCTCTGCAAGACTATAGAATTGGCTGAAAGATGGTGCAACATCATCAGCAGTTCTACCTGTCATAAGTAGGTTGTGTGAAGCACAAGTTAGCAATTCGCTAATTATAATTTGACTCATTTTGGAACAGAGTTGACTCAGTTGCGAACACACTTTATTTCAGTATCTTAATATAGGTGTCAATAAGCATAACATTGTGATATATAAGTGTAGGCTTACTCAACTTCAGGAAGTGTCTATATTTATCGGACACCTCTTATACAACCACTAAATATTAAACTGATTTAAGAATTCAAACTACGTCAAATTGTGATGTTACTATGTAAAATAACACGACAACATTATGTACAAAGAGATTGACAGAAATATTTTAAACAGTGTCGTATATTAACAGTTTTTTACAGGTACACTATGTACACCCATAATATACAGGTAGGTATGTAGGTAGGTAGGTAAACATTGCACAGCTGTTAGATGACAACAGGTAACACTGCTTAAAAACACTACTTACACCACATTTTCCGCAGATTTTTCACTGCTGCCATGAAAGACAGGTTTAAAAATTATGGAAGATGTGTTTTCTGTCGTTATGCACGCACTGCTGAATATTTTTCAAAGACTTTTGTGGGAGCTGCACAAAAACACGTAGCAACACCGCTGCTGCCTCGATATTATATGCCTCGATAATGTGCCGTAATAACATGACATATAACATGGGACGTTAATAATAAGTAGGTATATGCACTACCTATACCTATATGCACTACCCACGCACACGCAATAGAGAAGAGTGTATAAAATAGTTGGAGTGAATTCGCAAAACGGTTTGTGATAAAATAAACTGCATAGTCTGTGAGCAAAGTAAATAAAATATTTTACTCTTTTACAGTAGCAAAGCTGCGGAACAGAATTTGGATATCACTTTCAACTAGAAACCGAAAAATCAACGCGGAAACTGCTTCAATTTAATCTCCACATACTGATCCATTCGAAAATGCGTTACGTTGCGAATAGAGGTAGACGGACAGACAAACCGAAACAATACTTAACTCCATTACACTTATTTCTTTATACATTCTCGCACAACAATCATATTATTTCTTTAGGTGTGGTTCCCACTTTTTTGTACATTTTTATGCAAAAGCATATTCTCTCTCTCTTTCATGCTCCCTGTCAGAAAATATATTGCTCCCAAGTGTTCCGTTACGTACCTCTCTCCCTTCCTTTTTACGCTCATGTCTTCTTCCTCTTATTCTTCTTCACGGTGCCATTCATTTCTTCCGCTTTCTCTTTTCCACCAGAAGCGAAAAGCTAACAAGAACATTTTCACGCTAACTTCACTTCCACCACTACCACCAAAAAACACACAGAAAAAAAATAACAGCAATCCTTTATATCATTCTTTTTTCCCTTTATATCATTATTATAACAGCAAATGATGATGATTACGATGACTGTTATTACCTATTTCTATCGCTATATTATATATACCTAAATTTTTTGGCTTCTCCTTCTTCAGCTCAGATCCCTTTTACTTACTCACTCCCTCTGACTTTCACTGACTTTCACTTTGTGGTTGATTTGCACCTGCTTTTATTATTCTCCAGGTTATTTATAAGTGCCTCCACCTTTTTCTTATACGACCTTTCATAATAAAAGATACATATGTAAATTGTCTCGCCTTTTTTTCTCCTTCCGCAACTTGCACAGCTCAACCCCAACGTTTAACCGAGCATATAAAAAGTGGACCCCACCTGTCCAATAATAATGCTGTACAGCAGCAATAAAAAATGATAATCACCGAAAAAAGTCATTATCGTAATGGTTATAGCTATAATAGTAGTAACTTATAATATGCATTACATTTTTACCTCACCCGCCTACAAAAATATTCTGAACAATCCACATGAAAATAAAGTTTATTACCGTACTCATTAACTTTTCTGATGAAATTGTCAAGTGGATGGAAAAGGGCGAAGGTCACAATGTAGTCATCTTACTAAACGCTCTATTTGTTAAAAAGGAGCTTACTGCTTGAGTGATTATATTTTTTATGACTAGAGTATAAAAAGTAATTTACTGATAGCTTGTCATCGTCACATCAGACTTTTCATCTTCACTTTTAATAGCAGACATAATATTTTCTCAACGACTGGGAAAAAGACATTTCTAATAATCTTGAATAGGACAATTAAGTAAAACAGGTGGGATGGATATTTTGACGGTTTGAGTGCACTGTAAATGGCATTTTAAAACCAAGTAAGTGGGCAAGATTAGTGAAAGCACTACGAATTTCAATCAGTATGGCTCAAATGTCTCATTCAAAGGGTAATTATCTGGCTGAGTTTATTGGCTCTCTTTCAGGGTGGGTGCATGACAGCAACATGCCATTTGACTGCTAAAAATGCCCAAACCATTTGAAACTGTGATGGAAAAACCATTTCATGGAATAAGAACGGTAATTTAGATACGCACATACTTGGAATCGACGTCTTAGAGCTAATAGCAGGTGTAATGTGTGAAATTCTAGGTAAATACTAAATAACATAATATGTAGTCTTCACTCCGATTTTTAATCAGGCTGTCACAATAAATTGCGTTCAACTTTGATCTGTCATTGGTATATTGATACTGAGTAATTTCTCTCCTCGCTCGGTATTCAGATATAGTGAAATGGCCAACAAGAAACCTCTTCAAACTACCTAGTTATGATATGAATTTTATGCATTCTTTTCTTTACAACAAATATCGACCAGTTTTACTCGTTTCCCCGTATGCCCACGTAACACTACATTTCCCACCTGTCATTTATTCCGCTCATATGAATTTCACAACGGACAAAGTAGAATAAATCGCCCGAGTTTAGCTGCCCGTAGCAAAAAAAATGCTGAATGAATTTCTACAGAATAAATAATATGACAGATGGACAATCAGACATGCTGTTGGCTTACTTAGGCTGAAGTCTAGAGTGGACATGATTACATGATATAATATTTGCATGATATTGTGAACGAAGCTCACCACATGATATGTTCCCCATTCTACCTATTTAATTTTTTTTTTCAAAAAGAGTCCCTACATCCCTTCATCGTATACAGGCTGTCATGCAACCTTGCGAGTTGGAACTCATTTTTTAATGGTGATACAACAACATTGTTTGTGTTGCTGTTCATGACGCTGTTTTCTACCAGACTCGCACGTGGAAAGTAATAATTAAAGTGAATATATTACTTTATAATTACCACCTCCTTCTTCTTCACCGAACGTCCTCGAAACAACAGCTTTTCCAGAGAGGAGGGAAAGGAGAAAGCAAAGACAAGGATTTGGAATGGGTTATGAATTTTTAAAAAATACCAAAAGGTTGCACAAACAACTGCCTTGTTATGCAACACGCTGCACAATCTATTATGTTCCTTCGTAGAAATTCATTTGACTTTTCTCCTAAAACGGACAACGATAATGAAAGCGATGACTAGTTTGTTTGTTTCGATATATTTTGTACGAAAGCACTAATTTCCAAAAGAGAATAATAGCAAGTTATCCTTAGATGCTATTAGATGTTTTTTTTCGACTGCTGTTCCGCTCAATTAAACCTCGTCCATTACGTCTACAATAAATACTATAATATTAAATGTACAATTTAGGTAATCCAAGAAATGATGTGGGTAGGTACCTATTCGTTGATGTTTTGAAAGTTGTACAGTACCTACATATATCATAGGTAGGTATTATAACTGTAGTATTTGCAGCGTATTCTACGGCGACGAATCAATCTGATAATCATTGTAATAACAATAACGGGGGCGATTACGCTGACTGCGTGTAGTAATAGGTGGCAACTAATAACCCCTTTTAGGCCAACTCCACATTGTGGTCTGGTCTCCTCCGGTCTTTCTCGTCTAGGCGAGCTTTCTCCAACCACAAAAATATATGCAAATATATGAGAGGTGAAGGGAACATGAATTATTTTAAAGGTTTATCGGTTATGTATGGTTTACACATTGTGTATGCTAGTAAAATAATATGTAGGTAGGTAGGTTAGAAAAATTTAATATTTAGATGAATGAATAGAAGCAGTATTTAGTGCCTACTGCTCACGCCTTCTCTTTTTTCAGCTTACTCAGCGTAAGCGCTTAAGTACACTTGAGTAGTACCACTATATCCGCCATACATCACAGATTGTAGAGAAAGGCATTAAAACAACAGAGAAAGTACAGTAGTTATAGTTGTATGGGTATTTAGAATATTGGTGGATAAAAAAAAGTATAACAATAATCTGGTTTTTCCCTAGGCACTTTTCCTCTTTATAGTTTTAGACACCGGTGTATCATAATAGCTACGGATTATAATATTATGTACGATATGGTTTTTATAAGTTCAAAGTCTCAACTCTCAGCTCCTTTTATGCTCTCCGCTGCAGAGAATCAGAACAAAGGGAATGAAATGCATGAGCTGAATAGCAAGTCAAGTCATGAGGAAAATCAAATGAAATGTGGTCTTCAGCTCTTGCCTACTTTTCTCCCTTTTCTACTTTCTCCCATCCGAGAAAATAATGCAGAACTATTCTGAACTTGTAATAGGAGAATCGCTTGTTCTCCCACGAAAATAGAGGAAATAGCCTAGATATTTTTCTCTCAATTGCATACATATAACAAGTTCCGAATAAAATTATATTTCATTGAAGTATACGTAAACCTTATGCAGAAAAAAAATGCTTAATAGACTATCGACTATAAATCTTGCTTTCTCTCTGTTTTTAAGGATAAAAATCTATCTGCATTTTTATAGCAATTTTCGTGCTTGCTTAGCCGTTTTTTTTACTTCATCTTAAAGCTAAGCTCAAAAGCTCGCAAATAATGGGCTTCTCCACACACAAGAGACTTTTGCTCCCCTGAACAAACGCAGTCCGGAGGCTATCCACAAAGTCAACTAGAGAAATTCCTACATTTATTTTAACTCCCAAACATAATATATGTGTGCTGCCATTACTCCTATATAGCTCATTCAATTCAAGGAGAAAGAGGAAAAAACCAGTTGATGGGATGATTGCATCTCTCCTTTTTTGCCTGAGGATGTTATTCAATTCTCGGTCTAGAGATTGCACACACAGAGTACAGTGGCAGTGGTCAGCATTCTCTGTAGAAATAGAAACCATCAGAGTGACGGTGGTGGTGGCGGATTGGTGGTATGAGCTGACGACGGGAGACTATCCCAACGGACTCGCAATCTGTGACTACCCCGACATTATAAAAAATAGCCATATTGAGATTTTTTGCTTATTCTTCTTTCTGTATATGCTGCCATCATCATCATGCAGCGACTATCGTAATTTTCGTGTACTTTCTGTGTAGTAGAACATTCAGAGCTTTCTCATTTTTTGATGATATGATCGTCATCGTCGTTATCGCCATCATCATTATACCTAAATATCTGTGTGTAGTTTCCCCTCATGGAATTATCGTTATTGTCAGTTACTTTCTCTGAGAAACGCTTACTGCTTCCTTTTTTTGTGTCGACTTTCCCTTCTGGAAGAAATCAAACCTGGTGAAAAAAGTGGCTATTTTACTCGCCATCAAAATCGTTTCATCTTTTGAGAAAAATTGTTGCACAAATAGTACCTATCATTAAGTATTGCTGCCATTATTATTGTTACGATCGTCTATTTAAGCGTTAGTAAGCAATAGTCATAAATAAACGGGTGGAGATACGAACACTTTCTCCTTTTTTACACACGTGGAATGGATTACTAGACACAGTAAAAACCACTGTTGCAAAGAAGGAAGTGGAAGAAAGAGAAAAATAATATTCTCTCTATTCTTCTTAACTTTTCCCTCTGGAGAAAACTGCAACACTACTACTTCAACATGGTTCCTCTCTTTTGAAGTAAGTGTTTAGTACAAAATAGGATGGTGATGAAGGAGGAAATGTGGGGGAAGTGAAAACTACGTAAATATTTTTCCCATTGGAATTACAGCCTCTCAATAACGATAACTATACAATAAAAATGGGGAAATAGAAAGAGAGAGTAAGTAAAAGGGAGAAAGTAGATGGGAGAAAGTAGGAAGAGAGTGCCAAAGCCAAAGCAAAAGGCTCAAGTGCTTATGGGTGATGAGGTCTATCTATTTTATTGAAATACATTGACTGTTTTCTCTCGAAATATAAAACGGTTGTGTGGTGAAAGCAAGAAAAAATGTATTTACAAATAAGTAGGTAAATATTTTCACTCTATTCCCCTTTTCATCCAAGAGCCAATTTCACGTTTACTTCGTATAATTTTTTATTGGAAGAGAGAAAAATAATAATAATAAACATAATGAAAAAGGTATTATACCTATAAGGAAATAAAGGAGACAATGCACCGTCACATGAAGTGAAAGCGTATATATGGTGTAGGGTGAAAGTGTGACACAGTTAACTATTGGAAGACCGTATCCAATAAATTATACTGAGTTGTTTTCTCTCTATTGAAAGTAAACATTGTATACTACATAAATAAGTGTGCCTTTTTGCAATCTAATACATTATTTTGGCTAGTGTGTTGTATGTGCTAATGGGTTTTTATGTACACACACATCCAAATAAAAAAGGGGGAAAGCGAGAGTGTGTGACTGATGGAGGTGTACGGTAGCCAAATGACGACAAGAAAAAAACAGGGCAACAGCAGCTTATAATTCCCAGCACAAAATAATGGAGAAAATACTCCCATCTGGTTTCGATAAGGAGAGCAGGGGTCTGTTAAAGCATTTAGGATTTATATAAGCAGTAGGAATTGGGAAGACTGAAATGTTGGTGGTATTGATATCGAACTACATATTGGTATTAATACCAATTGACCATTAACTGATAATTGATGAGAGTCACGGTTTTTTTCTCTTGTCCGTTTGTCCGTATAAACAAACATATTTGTAAGAGTTCTAAAGACCTAAAGTCCTTGAGTTCTGTATAAGCTGATAGTCTACGTGTACATTTCAGTTTGTTTATTTGTCCCTTCTCTTTCTTGTCAAGTAGGAGAGGGTAGAAGGAGGCGTTAGAGCCGTTATAATATTTTATTAATGCACGTTTATACCTACAAAACCTTGTCCTGAAGGTGATTTTCTTTGGAGAGTAAACACTTAAATGGTTTGCTTGAACAGATGTGCAGTAGTTTACACAAGAATGTCCTGCAAAAAGGCTTTCTTTTGTTTCAATGACGTATAGGATCGGACGATGAAACTCTCAATTCCAAGTTAAACTGTCCTAGACCGCATGAGTAAAATTATCATGCGAAAAGATGCGGTCAATTTCGATACACGGCTGAACCAATGACATTTGATGACCATGAAGTTTGAGCAGCGATTCTACATGTCGTTTGTCCTTCCCCAAATGACTGTAACAAGCTCATCTATAAGACGAAATTGCGTAAGATTGCAGGTGCAGTGCGGTAGCAAGGAAATGAAGCAAGTTGAACAACACCCTAGAAAACTGGGTTCTTATCCATAGCCTACTTTTCTTTCTGGGAAAAACGGTTTATCGGCGACGACGAACGAACCTGTCGTCAACGAACACTACCATTACATGGGAAAAGCAATATCCATTTTTCTTCATTCAACATTTAATCTATACTTTCTCTCTCGCAGGCGATGCTAGAAAAAACAATTATTGCAAAAGAGAGAAAAATCCATTTCCTTTCTCTTTCTCCTCTACACAAACAAAAAACTTTCTCCTCTTTTCAAGCTATCGTACATACCACACTAGCATAGCATGTCCGTTCACACGCATACCATAATCTACATGAATGCATATTATTATTTTTTCTGCCTCCTGAGGTAGAATATGGCACGCAATCCTCCAAAACTTGTTTTGTTGCATGGTAGAATATGGCATCTTCTGAAACTAATTTCCAATATGTATTCGTACAATAATTGTGAAAAACGGTATAGAAAGTAGGCTCAGTGTGCTGTCAGTTTTTTTCATGGATATGTGCTCACTGAAAGTTGAAAAGCATGCAAATCCGATTCGTAATAAGTGTGAGAGTGAGTGTGATGCAATATGCAATGTAGTGGAATTAAACGACCAGGTAAAATACCAATGTATTGTTAATCAACTCACCACTTCCTCAAAATTTCTATCAAATTATTCGTCCTAAAGGCTTAATATATTTGTCATGTTTACCTGCACTTTTGCAAGAAAGCGAGTTTCTAAAGAGGTTGCTCAATTATAAATATACCTTCAAAGTTGTTTCTCCGTTGATATATTTTTTTATCAAGTATCCAATGCACATTCCTAGGTTGGAAGTTGGAAATTTCTGAGAGATAATGGCATGACAAGGTGTATGCATGCGCTCGCCATATTATACTTCTGTTTGACAGAGATGAATCATTCATAAAATAAATAGTTAAAATTGCTTTAAATATTTGTTATTTCATTTCTCCAACTTCACACAAAAAATGATAGCATGTCCTTCAAAGCAAACACATAGGTATCTATTCTATTTAGCTGTAGGACCATTCGGTAACTTGAAGCAAATCCCCTGGAATTTTTGTGATACAAATAAAGAAGATGTTCACGCTTATATACAATTGACATCGTACTGTGCGCTTTAGCAATGAACTTTCTCTTGCTAAAAATTCAATGGTATCAGATTGTCAGAATTTCAGATATGTAGCATGCTTACACCAGCATGGTGCGAGTTGATAGTACAAACCTAAGCATGCCTTGAATACCTAAAACTGTGCGCCTCAGAACTTGAAAACGATTTCTTTAATATTTAGGCTACGATATTGTGGAAGCATCGAGAAAAAAAAACAAATCCAATGAGATAATACGATACCAGCACTTTTGAACAAGCAGTAGAAAGGAAATATGAGCAAAACTTGCTCAGAATATTTTAATAATTATTGCAATATTCAATACTCTAGTTTCGCAGCTCTTACACTTATTGATTTCTTTGCAAAATGTTTCCTTGTAGTTACTCGCCTTCCTGCAATCGTTTGCGATCTAGGTCTGTTGGTAACAATACATTGTGGAAATATAATACATACATGAAAGTAATTTTGCACAGATCCCATTAGAAATAATATTTAGCCAATTATGCGGATTTCGGAATGTCTTTCATTCCAAAAAACTTTGGCAATATTAGAGACAACTACCAGCAGTTTGCATGTGCATACGCAGTTTCTACATAAGTATTTTATGAAAATATGAAACACAGAAAATATACAAAATAGTGATATTAAAAGTAGAATAATTTGCTGTGGAAAATAAAGCAATATGATAATCCTTTTTACGATATTTGTTTTTACGGTTTCAAGTATAATTTTTGACTTTTCATAAGCTTCATTTCTGCCGTCTGCAATAACCATAATGATAGAAGTAGTAATGTCTTATTTATCACATTACAGATAATACCATGATTATCATCCATAAAAATAATTGCGCATTCTTTTTTAATACTACCTTAATAATTCTCCTTATACATTGCAACAATAAACTGTTTTTCGAAAAACTAAAAAATTAATAGTTAGGTACAATCATACGCTGTCGGTTTTAGCACAAAGTGTAGAGAATTTACAAAATGAAGGTATACATTCGGTGAAGTTTGCAGTCTGCTGTCGTCAAAAAGCCATTTAACATCTGCGGCTAATATTTTTAACAGATATGTGAATGGTTACTACCTCGAGCAGCTATATTTTTAAAAGCACTTATGATTAAAGTACTAATATCTAGAAGTGTAATGAATGATGATGACCACATGCCTATTTTTAGACTTCAAATACCACAACTTTTGTTCTAGGGAACTGTAAAATGACTAATGATGGCATGTTGCTGTTGTTTGAGTCAAACATGTCATCAAATAGTATCATTTCATTATTATTTCCAAGTATGCAGGTAGTTTTGGAGGTCGATCACGCGCACGTGAATATCCTAATATGCATAACCTTAATATCATCATTAACTGAATATGAAGGTATGATATGTTGTCAACTTTTTGCTTGGAAAAAACCAGGACGAATAGTTTTACATCTATTCCTTTCCTTGTATGTAATGAACTGTAAACTGTATAGTTGTCATTTTCAATACTGTAATTTATGTGGTCTTTCTCAAGTGAGGACTTCCTATATCCTTAAAATGAAGTAAACGATTCCGAGAAATGATAGCCTTGATTAAGTTGGTCGAGCCGAGATGTTATCGAGTTTAATCATTTTTCTTACATTGTACATATGTGCTGTTTTATTTGATTGATTTTCTAGATAACCTCAGGATTTTGCGTACCGCAAAAGCTCGATTTGTTTGCAAGGGGTTTCTTCAAAAATTTTAGCATTAAACAAAACTAGACCTCAGGCCAGCAGCTGAAATAATTTGGTCAAAGAGTAGGTAAAACCAAATCAAGATATTATATAAAAAATTATGGACATGCTCTCATTTTTACAAGTCGCTAGTAATTGAAAATCGATTCAGTATAAACATCAGTTTTCATAAAATTCCAAATAATATTTTCCATCAAAGTAAAATAAATGCTTAGTTTGATTTGTCTTTCATCTTCAACATGATTTAATCTACATTTCCAAATTAAATTTTACTGACAGGAATAAAGCTACATATTTCCCTTCTGAATTTAATTTACCACGTGTGTAGTTGGGCCAAGCTATTTTAAAGACAAAACCCGGAAAACCTTGAAACACAATAAATGTAATTCATCGTATGGAACAAAACAAAATTATCCTGAAATGAATAGAGCATCAAAAGATCATTCACCAAGTATGGTAATTGGAACGCCTACGCGCATCCGTACTACTTGCATTTCAATGTAAAAATAACCAAACATTTCAGCATGAAACGTGATCTCCTGCCCACACACCAGAAAGGTGTTGTTAGCACCAGAGTAAACATATTTGCAGATCATTGTTTGATTTAGTAATCCAATTTAATCCATCTAAAAATATCCTCTATATGTTTGTTCTACTTCTATACATTTTTTCAAACTGGGTTTCAATTAGGTCATGCATACTTTCACCACAGCATAAGCATGATATTGTTAATAGAAGGAAATTTCATAATCATATTATTAAATTTGTGCTCTATCTACTAAAAGTTTTCGATTATTTCTATTAATGTAATAATCAGTTTGATATTACGTAATTTAGTTAACTTTATTTTCTTATTAAGTTATCTTGCTTGGCAAACAAATATAAAATATGAAAATTCGATGCATGAAAGCCGTCTCTGTAAGTATTTCACAGAAAGGAACTACATGTATGCTTTTAAAAACTTTGGTCGTACTTTCTCTCAAACAAATAATAAAAGAATAGAGAGCACTACTGGCTTGATGCTTCCTTTAACTAATATGACATGAGAGATGCACTGAGATGACAGTTGAAACTCAACTCTTTGGAAGAACTAAGAAAACTCGTTTCACTTCATTATTTGCGTCAGTAGAGCTTCAAAAAATATCAAAACACATTATTATTGCATTATATAACACTGTCTTTTTGACATTCTATTATTTTATTACATATTTCGCAATTTTTATATATACCTACTTCACTCTCAACAAACATCCTTTTTGTTTTTAACTTTCTAAGAAAAGGACAAAACAGTAAATATAAAAACAAAAACTGCACTCTTTGTTGTTCTTCTTCTTAATCTCGTTTTGCTTTGTTTCATTTTATCTTTCATCTCTCCCAAGAAAAAAGGATCCCTTTCGTTTTCTCTCATTCAGTGTCCCACGCTTATTCAGTGCATTCACCCTTCACAATATCAAAAAGGAACAAATATTTTGCAATAAACGGAAGGAAAAAACGCACATAAATGAAACTTTCTCTTTTTTCGTAATGTTTGCATTGAATTTTGTTCCATGTATAAAATTTGTCAGAGGTCAAAGAACGAAACTGGCTTCGCAATTCCATGGGACATTTCATCACTTGTTTAATTTCTGCCTCCGCATTTGGCGTACTTCCATGAAATTTGTGGAAAAAAGCATTCTAGAGAAATCAAATTATCAAAGCAAATGAGTTGCTCAGCTTTTCATAATTATTGTATATGTCATGTTGCTGATTCAGTGATCGCTTTTGTACATTTATTAGATGATAAAAACAAAGTTAAATGAACAGTGTCGCTGTACGCGATGACTATCTCCTATTTTAACAATAAAGACATTTCTCAAACGGAAAACATTGTGTTTCATCAAAATTTAATAGTGGGAGGGTGTACATGGCTAAAAAGCCTGGAATATTTTCGCCCATAAACATTACGCAAGACATACCAGATGGTTTTAAAGTATTTGCAGAATGGACTCATCCACCACTAGAGGATCCTCTTCTCGCTTTCTCCACCACTTACTTATTACACCCAGAGACTAACTCCTTGTCTTCCAGTTTTCTCTGCATTCTTTTTAAGGATTTGTTTGCGGCTTGACTTGTGGTGGCAACGACACCATACTTTATTACTCCCGTTCCCCTGCTTTCCCCTTTCCCATTCACTCAACCTTACAGTGCCTCTATGCCTATAGTTCTTTCATTCCCCTTTTCTTCATTTTCTCTTCCCAGGTACCTACTTAACTAATATCCCATCAGGGAAAACTTATGTTCCTCACATTCTCCATTTTTTCCATCCTACCCACACACACATGCATGCATTAAAGTATGAGTTTTCTTGCCATAGTCATGTTCATGTTGTGCTTTCTACAGAGATAGATTGATTATCTAAAGAGTTTTTTAAAGGTGGAGTCCAAAGCTGTCCACATAATTCATAAAAGACCAACATAACATGAGAAACAGTCCTCCTGCTCATCAGAATTATTAGTTTCTTTAGTCCACCAGCATACAAATAAATTGCTTATGCTACGACCGTGTGTTTTGTAAAAATACAGTGAGACAAAATTACTTTCTCCGCTTTCCCCATTTACATGGCTCTACATATAAAAAGCTTAAAAAAGAACGTCATAACATAATGTATGCTTATTGTTGTTACTGTATTGCTTACCGGTACTACTTCCTCCTGCACCGGTCGCGCCATGATGGTCGTCAGGCTCATAGCCACAGTATGAGATTGGGATGGCGAAAAATAGGAAGGTCCATGTAGGATAATAGTAGTAATAGCACGACGACGACGCTCTCATTATTCTTATTTCTTCTTGCTCAGTCTTGAATTCTTTTTTTTTCCGCGGGTGCTTTCTCCAACACAAAAGATTGGAGAAAGTAATAAAGTGAGGATACGGATGTGGATGTGGTGGATGTGCGAAGCTACCTATACGTATCTGTATTTTTTTCTATCGTGGAAAAAAACTAAACTTTCTCTCTCTGTAAATTTTACTTTCTCCAGATGAGCTTGCTGGCTGGCTAGCCGAGGGGAAAAACCAAGACTATAAATATGACTCACAATCAGTAGTGTCACTTTTTACTGTGGTCTACGCGTAGTGCAACTAACAATGCTAGCGGTATCACTGCTGCTCCTCGACCATTTATTTTTTCTCTATGTGCACTTTAAATTCTTTGAGAAAGCGGAGAAGAGAATGAAAAGCTAAAAGACTGAACCCTTCCATGATGTCGCTAGAGCTCACATACACATTTGGCTTTCACTTAAGAGAAAATCTTTTACAGAGCGAGACTCGACTACTGCCTTAGCATCATGTGCGCATAGTGCATGTTATTTACTTTAGCATCTTAGACAAAACTTTACTTTCACTTTTTTCTGTTTAAAAACCTGTGAAAATGAGCCTTGTCTCGCTCCACCTACTTTTCTCTCCCAGTTGGGAAATGGAGAAAATTTTCAACTAACCTAGAGAAAGAGAGGGAGAGACAAAAATATATCTTTCTTTTGTTCTCTTATCGCCCACGTTCTGCAGGTGCAGTTCTCACTTCCTTTCTCTTCTCAAGAGTTCATGACTACACTTTTACTGGTGCAGGTACATTTAAACACTTATTGCACTTCCTACAGCACACTCTCTAAGTGTATGACATCCATTTTATGGGAACGTAAAAAACTAGTTCAATGTTGTATAGGCTAAAACTGTAAAATTAACTGGAAACAGAGTTCCTTCTGCTTTCTCTTTTTATCGTCATGTAGGTACATTTAATTTCCGAGCTTTCTCCAAGAAAAGGATTAATATTACTTTTAAGGAAGCGGCGGAGATTAAAGGACAAAAAACCAACCCGCGGAGGGGAAATAACAGAAGATGAGAGAAAGGACGATTAGAGGACTTTTCTTATTATGCTTTCTCCACATTCATCTGGGTCACGAGGTACGTTGATGGAAACGTAAAGGATTGTCTTTGCTTGTTTAGTTGGGTAACGTCACGAAGAAATCGCATGGTTAACTTGTGTCACTTGAAAATAGCATTTTCTTCTTTGCTACTGCACTTTCACTCCTTTCACGAAGAAACCACTAGGTAAACAGCTATTATGCAATGTTTTCCACTGAACAGATGAGGTCCCTCTGGATTCATCATAGTCGTTTGAGAACTTTCCTCGTTACAATAAAGGCAAAGTGCATTTCATCTTTGTGAATTATTTAGAATGGGAAAATGTGGGGAAAGGAAGTGCTGACGACGCTGATGATGATGTGGTCAGTAGGTTGGGGAGGGATGATGATGATGAAACGTTTCATTTAATCTTTCGTTTTTTGTATAACCCGACGGGAAGTTGTCCGCAACACAATCTTGACAGAGAAAGCGGAAAATCGAAAACTTTTGATGAGAAAACCTTACTGAATGGAAGAAAGCAATACTTCCCCTTTGAAATTAGTCCTGTAGAAAACTGCATTAAACATGTGTTCTTCGATGGTTTCTTAGAATTGTTTTCTATGAAGGGAAAGTTTTCCAGAATCTTTTAACAATCGGTCACCAAAATGAAAGACAGACCATCACACGCAAAAATAAATACTCGATCACTCCAGCATGCTTTAAGGTTACTTATTCTTGCTTCCCACACTATACAGTTCTATGAACAAAAAGGAGATCTAATAAATTAGAAGTTTTCTCACACTCGTTCTTATTCTTTTTTAAGAATTCAAAGGAAAGCGTTTTCTCGTTGTTGATGGTGTTGAAATGCTGATGAGTGAAAGTTAACAGAAGTTTTCTTCACTTTCACCACTAGCTCAAATTACTTGATGCTTTCACCATTTTCTTGTGTAAGTAACTTGACTGTAATGCACGCACGTACATTAACCAGAAGAGAAAGCGTCATCGCATAAAATATCCTTTTAAATGTCTTAATTCGAGGAAAAATTTTGAGCTCGAAAAATGATGTTACGGGTGTTTCTCCGTTGCCTTCTTCGAAAAGGATGAAAGTTTTTCTCGTTGATGATGCTGCCTCTTCGTTTGCAAAGCAGTTGCTGCTGCTTTCTTTTAAGTTTGACTAATAATAAGACATCCGGCCGCAAACACTACTATATACGTTCCTTCCCTTTTCTACTCAGTGTTTCCCCCCATTTGAGTCTATTTTACATGATAAGTAGTAGTCCTTATAGAGTTACTAAAGTACTTAGAAAGCAAGCACTCGTATCAAAAGGTTGTTTCTTTTGCAATCATCATCTATAAAGCTGGCAGAGAAAGTGAGAGAAAGGACTGGTTGTTTGTGTGCGAGAGAGGGAGCTTGATGAAAAGTTGAGAGGGATCCAAATCACTGTGTAATGCAATGTAATTAATCACCACACGAGTGAGATATACTTTCACTTTGCTACTTTCTCTGTTCAGTCAGTTCCCCTGTTCTTTTTTTACAAACCTTCTTGAGACCTTTCACTGGAAATTTTCCTCCTCGTCGTGTTCCTGCTCACTATGCGGAGTATTGAAGAGTAAAAGTGGGAATATTTTGAAAGATCCAATGTTGCTGCTTACTAAAGTATTCTTACAGTAGCTCTATAGTATAACGGTTTTTACTCCCTCCTTTGCTTGTTTCCCTGTCATTATCATTACGTTTAATGGTAGCTTGGCCTTCTTGTTCTTATCCTCTCGCCTCTTATTTCCTCCAGATTTTGTAGAATGCACACATATGCATACAGATAGATACACTTGTATAGTAGTATAGTCCAGTTGATTTGCTTTTTTCTTCTCTCTATCGTGCTTTCACTTTTCCCACAGGATCGCGTTGATGATTCTTGTAATTCGGTTTTTGTCTCTGAGAAAGTACCACAGCCGCGTCAGTTGGAAGGACCAAAGGAGAAAGTAGATGAAATTTCTGCAAAAAATACAAGAAAAAAGGAGTTTGAAAATGTGTTCCTATCCTTTTTATTGCCAGTTTACCATCTACTTACGAGACTGCGAATACAAAATTATACATGTATACATTGAAAAATAAGATCGTTTTCTTTTTTCGCTTTTCGTGTAAAACATGGTGAAATGTCGAAAGAAACCAAAGTCGTTGTCATTTTCCCGTCACTATCATAATCATGATCATCATCCTCTACTGATCTCAACCACAATGCAACAATGCTCATCATCCTCTCTTCTCATCTCTTTCTCGCTCCTGATATTTTCTTCTCCTTCACTTTCACTTACTTTCTATTCTCTATCTCTCTGAAAAATTGTATTAGCTGGCAGTGGATTGGTAGGTATGTAGATGGTATGCATGGAAGAAAGCAAATATTCTCTCTAGTCTAACCAAAGATGATCACAATAATGATCATCACAGGACGATGATGATGAGAACGACTACTAGACTATGTTGTTGCTGACGACATTTTCACCACTGGGGAAAGTACAACTACTAGAGCAGAGTAGTAGAAGTGGCACTATAATGGTTCTCTCGTTTGATGTTGTCGATGATTATATGCCCTCTATGTGTCTTGCTTTCTTTCCCTCCAAGTTTTCTCTCTCAACATTTGTTATTACATTTTCTCTTTTCCTTCTTCAGCTACATAGCTACCGCAAACATTGCATCACCCACCATTCCAACCGTCTACTTTCTCTTCGCTTTCTCTCTTTCAAATTATTACGAGCTTTTCCCTCTACTTTCCTTTCACACAGTTATTTCTACTTTTGTGCCGCTCAAGTCGTTAAAGCGTTCGTTTTTGTGAGGATAAGTGTGTCTCTCCTCCTCCCAGCAAAAAAGATAGAGCCGAAGCCATTACTATTATTATTACGATTACTAATACTACATAGCCCAAAAACTTTCCCCGGACTGGTTTCAACATCTTTTTTTTTACTTTCTACAAAACAGTCCGAGCTTTCTCTATACTCGCTTGTTTTTCTTTCTCTACTTTCACATTATCGGAGGAAAATCATTGCTTTTAGCTGTGTATGGAACGACGATGATTATAATCATGGTCATCATCGTCATCAAGAAATTGGACCAGAGAGTGAAAGTCGTCTGTGGTGGGTGTTGTCGTTCGTTGAGCATCAGCCGCCTCTGTTCGCTCGTCTGGTTTATACTACAGAATCATTTTATGTGCCATATTTACATTTCCCGTTTGTCCCTACTCGAGAAAATACATATAAAAACGGGTCAGTGAAGGCAAAGAGAAAGTCAGCATGAGTACCCAACGAAACATTTCGCCTCTTGAACGCCGCAGGGTGTCGTCATTATTACGAAACGGACATGAGAGCGGATGCTATGACGTTGTGTATGCATACATGCAAGTATTACGAAAACACTTTCTCTTTTACCAAAATAGAAGGAAAAGCAGGTCAGGTATAGATTTTCAAAAAAAATTGAAAAGACACTACCCAAAATGACAGTAGTAGAAACTGGCAGCTGCATCTTTCCAAAAATCCTTTATAATATTATAGCTTACTTTTATTGCAACTTTCTCCTCTTGTTGATTATTTTAAGTTGCGCCAAAAAGAAGGGCACATGTGCCAAAAAGTAAATGCCACCTCTCCTATTATAAATACCTTCAGCAGTGTGTGTGTTTACTCTTGGTAATATAATAATAACATGGTATATAAATCATAATGGATTTTTGGCTCACAAAGGGAAGCACGACTTTCCCCTTATAGCCATCCTCACGCTCATTCTCATCTTCCTCCCTCGTTTGTTGTTGTTTCGTGGTGCTGATGATGTTATTATTTTTCTATTTCTACTATATATTTTACAGCCGCTTATGTTCCAAAGTACCTATGCACCAACTCAGGATATACGATTTTAGAAAGTGAAAGTGGCATTTAAGTATGTAAACGAGAAATGGCAGCTGCCTAACTCCTTTTTCTTTGGATTTGGCTCTTGCCACCGTCGCTCGACGCGTTCTCTCTCTCCTCTTTATAGTACCTACTCATCCTCATCTTCTTCCTTCCTCCTTGTCTCTTCTGAAAATTCAGATTTTCTTTTCAATTGCCTCCTCATCCTGCTGCTCACACACATACACACGCTTTCACTCCTTCGTCGTGTCTCCACTCAACTCAATCCCCGTTGATGATACGATTTTCTACATATGAAGACGAGGGGAATAAACAGGAAAAACACTTTTTCCTCTCGAATTTCTCTCTATTTTCTCCGAGAGAAGGGTACAAAACGCTTGGTAATGCGATGATGATGATATTTTTCTCTTATACTTTCCCCATTCCCCCAGTATCTGTTTCACTGGTATGCAGAGAGAAAGTTAGAAGTGTTTTGTGTCTCGTTCTCCTTCTTTGGATCATCTGTCTGTCCCCTTGGCTTACTTTCACTTTTTTCTCGCTAACTCTATATCTTTGTAAGTGAAAGAGGAAATGGGTTAAAGGAAAAAAGAAAACTCTTCGTGTCGTTTCAAAAAACTGCATGCCTTGTATTCACGGAATACAACAAGCGGCGATTTTTCTCGTCTTTGTACTTTCTCCAATCCAACCATCCATTCATCCTATCATCACGAACAACAAAGCAGCAAACCTACTACTCCATATTTTATCCGAGGTCTGTGTCTGCATCATATATTTTATGCATGCATTACATATTAAAATAAAAGATAGGTTCATTCCTCTTCGTCTTTTCAAGCTCTCACTTGCAAGAATGCCTCTCGCTTGGCTTCACTTCACTTATTGCATGGCTTACTTGTTATATGGGTTATTGAAAGAGAAAATATTGGAAAATATGTAAGCAAGTGTGAGTGAAAGTAGAAGAGAAGGAATGGATTGTAAACAACAAGATTTTAGGACATGCTCTATACACTACATTTTACGGAATGCATTGCAAAAAATTGTAAGTGATGAATAGTGGGAAAGTGTAACTATTGTTTTCTTTCTTCGTTTTCTTCTTCACCAATCCTCTCTCTCTCCAGTCGTCTCACGAGATTGTTCATAAATCCATGTAAGATCTAAGCCAAACCCAAACAAATTTATACGTGCTCTTTTCTCCTTCCTCTTTCTTTCCCCGCTTTCTCTTGAAGACAGAGAAAGAAGCTTATTGACAATAAGAAACATTGAAACATGCCATTGTACTTTTCCCCTGTTGTTGCTACTGTTGTGTGAGTGTGTGCTATAGACGCATAATGCTATTTTCTTCACGGTTATCCATCCGTGATAATAACAAATAGAAAAAAGGAGAGAAAATGTAGAGAATATAAACGCATAAGCCAAACCAAGTCAGGCGGTGAAGTAGTGAGTGGAGAAGCAAGAAAGAGAAGAAAGGCTAGGAACTTGACATATTTCCACTAAATTTTTGCAGGCAACTGGTGAAGACACCGCCACCACTACACACAAAAAAAGCACAACCATTTTTTCCCTTTTTTCTGCAGAAGGAAATTGGAAAATGTATAGGCAAAAAAGCACAGCCAGCGAAATAATAATAATGTGTGGTAGTGGCGGTGATGTTAGGTAGGTATTATTTAAGTATTATTCTCCTCACTATGAACTACACTTTTCTCAGTTGCAAAAAGGAAAACAAGGGATTGTTCTAAAAATACAGAAAAATCGAACAAGCTGGAAACTTGTTCAGTTTCTGTGTAATATGCTCAAGATACACGCATTTGGGACATATAAGGCAAATGGTGAAAATAAAAATAAGAAGAAAATCTATATTTGAATCGACTTCTCTGTTTTGTCTCGTACCATCAGCTTATTTCACCGCTTTCTTTTTTCGCTTTTTTTGATTTTTTCCTAAATGGTAATATGCTTAAAGTGCAGTGCACCAAAAAAATAATGGAATGCTATCAGCAGATATTCTCAAACACACACAGAGACAGACACAAATGTACTTTAATAGAGTAAAAATCAATGGAAATAATATAAAAATGAAAGGAAAGGCAATTTTTGAACGTAAATACGATAGAGAATGAGAAATAAAAGCGACAAGGGCTTTACTTTAAAAAAAGAAGGAGCATCTTCTACTGGCAAGAGATACCATACGTAAAAATGCCACTCTTTTACTTTCTCTTTGTTATCACTAAAAAATATATATATGTGTAATCACCACCACTGCCATTTTCAAGAATAAAAGCAATTTAAATGGCTATTCAAGTTGCAAAAAGAAGTTGAGTTTTTTCTTTTGCTGTGAAAAGGCCTTGAAAAACATACATATGCTAAGCGACATTGGATACCAGTGTGATACTTTCACTCTGAAAGAAAATGCCTTGGCTCAACTTTCGATGATCCTCTAATCACATCTCTCTCGCTCGCTTTTTTCTCTCCAAATTCCATCCTCTCCAGATATCCCTATCATCACTCTGCCATGAGCTGGTATTCAACACCAGCGAGACGAGTTACATAATTTTTTTTATACAAGCCCAACAAAATATCATTTTGTCTCTTTCTACTTTTAAAAATATGCTTTACCCGTGCAACTTTTTCCTTTTAAAATACAACTAATGAAATCAGGCTTCTTTGTGTAATTCCATGTATTTTCACTCAAGTTCAAACTTTTGTTCTCCAGTGCCACTTTCTTTGTCTGCTTTCTCCATCTACCTAGGTATATCTCGTTTCACAGAAAGAAAGGAACAGGATCTGACTCTGCTACTACATGGTAATATCAAGTAATTGGACACAAAATTACAAGTACCATTACATGCATTCAAACTAAACAATTCATTGAATACTGTTGTCGATGAGGATGATGATGATACAATGTTTTACAATAGTCCTCTTGTTACTTTCTCTCAGAATACAGCTAAACAATATGGGAAAGTGATACACAACAGAACTTTCAATGACGACTAGTACGACAACGATCAGGATGATATTCCTATACCACAGTCACCACAACGTCTGTACTTTCATTCACTGCTGCAAATTTTCAAAGGCAAATTCTCTCATCCTCCCTTCTTCTATAACGAAAACCCATACTCAACTTATACCATTTGCGTAAACTAATAATAAAATAAATATCCATATAACTTTCCCCGTTTTCTCTAGGCTCTTTCCGGCTTTCTCCTCTGCTGCTGCAGTCTCCAGTAGAAAGTCAGGAGAGAAAGCATACAGAGAAAAGAGTGAACATGCTACTTTGACTCTTTTTGTTCCTTCCTCACCGAGTTCCATCCTTTATCGTCGTAAATACCTCTAAAATATCCTCTTTCCCTTTCGCTAGCTTCTCTCTGTATACCTATAACCTATCATAATATACACTCCATGAACTCCACAACCCGTTTTTTCCGTGTCGTCCTTTTTATTGGGGCATATTGAACAAGCCATTATTCTCCTCTCTGCCTGCCACTATGACTTTCCCTCCAACTGACCGATTTTCCCCTTTTCTTTACCATTTTTTATTGCATATATATATTTTTTATTCCAACCAAATGGTGTATCCTGCTGCTACCAACCAACCACTGGTAATAATATTATGTAAAAAGTGTATGCTTGCATAATAATAATATTATGATATACATATATTTTTTATGAAATAGATATTTTTGTCATTTTATTTTTGTAACTTGACTTACATTTTTAGATATCCCTTTTTTATCTGTGAATGTATATAGCTCCAAGTTATTTAAATAGCATCGCGTTGACTCTCTTTAATATTTAATATGACCATGATGTCAAGTGGTCGTGGTCTTGCTCCCTTTTTCGTTTGTATTTTCTTCCATTAAAATAACACACATTTACATACACTTACATAGATATACTGAAAGATCTACACTTTTAGAACAAAAAAGAGAAGTCAAATGATGTTGAGTAACAGCTTGTTGTATTCTTCCTCTATTTTTCCAGCTCTCTTCTTGTCCCAAACCTCTGGCACGGTACCAGCCAGCATTTTAAAAAGCGAAATGGCAATAATAACGCACAGTATCACTGAAAAGTAACATTACCGTTGTGCGAAATACCACTTATTTAACTGGCTTTTTATTACAACTTTTACGCATTCAACTCTCACTTCACCCCAGCAAAACTTTCCAAAACTGTCTTGCAATATCTCTCGAAGAAATGTCTCCAAAACTTTTCACCAAGATCTAATCACTCATATCACTAAATTCCTCTGTTCAAAATTCCCCTCTAAGGTTCAATGAGTATCGAGCACAACCAGTTAAGTAGTTCAGACAAACGAGATAAAAAAATAACAGTGTGTTCTTCACCGCTAGCCTTCCCGGTGGATTCTGCGTGCCTTTAACACAAAGCAGCCCGGTTTTTCCTCTCCGTTTTTTCAGGTTTGCAACCAAGACAAAAAAATCGGACTCACACACACACAAGTAAACTAGATACGTGTTAGAAGGGAGAAAATGCCAACGATAACTAAGCAAAACCGTAATATTCTGCATGCATACTTACACGACTACATGTATTCCGCATACAAGAGCATATCAGCATATTATAGGACGATATCCAACAACAGACTTCTTCCTTCTTGGGTGCAGCAGGCAGTCAAAACCAAACAGTGAAGTTTGCATAGCCCCACCATCATCACCACCACCACTGCCATATCGTCGTGCCATGCCACTACAGCTTAATTCCTCTGTCTAGCTGCCTCTCTTTCTGGAAGTAACCCTTTTTTTCCTCCAGCTCTCTCTCTGCATGCAGTAGTCATTCTGAAGCCAAAAAAATGTTTAAATCTTTCCACTGCCATTGCATATTATTATATCCCACAAAAATAAAGAATCCTTTTTCATCCTATTTTACTTTTGTGTGTGTGTGGTGTGTCGTCGTAGAGTATGTATTAAACCGTCACATATTCACACACAAAGAAAGAGAGTGACTTTGCTCGCACTTTTCTTCTCCTTTTTTTATTCTTTTTATGATAAAATAGCTAACACTATCCCACACACACTCTTTTCTCTACACACACCATTGTAAAAAAATTATACAACCTTCTATGATGTTCGCTTTTACCGTATACATTTCCCACTTTAGGTTGAAGTCTGAACAGAAAAAAAACCATGAAAAGCAGAAGGAGGAGAAGTATGCTTTCAAACTTACCTTTTTTCAAATTCTGCATTACAAGCTCTCTGAGATGGAGGAGCGTTTAGTTCTCATATTTCTTCTTGTTATTTTTTCTATGCATTTTGAACAAAAAACATGCGGAAGTACCTGAAAAGTTGTATGAAAAGGAATGTGTGACATGTTCTCTTTTTATCTATAGCATTGTCCATTTTTATAGGTACGAAATGTATACAATGCTATCATGTGATATGATGATGATGATAAATTTCTACATCCGAGAGAGGATAATGCTTCTCGCTAATCATTATCTGGAGAGATAATCGTGGTGACACCCACGATAATCCTGGGGAATAAAACGATAATGCTTCACTGGAAAGGTAGGTATATATACTGGTGGGCTGTTAGAGTGTGCATATTTGGGAGGAAGTAACCTTTTCAGTTTTCCGCATGCATAATGTATTGGATATGAAGGCATTACCGGACTTGTAGTTCTTTTGTGAGAACATGTCATGTGAAAGTGGTATGTGGACGGAAGAAAGTGTTTTCTTATTTCCCCTTTTTCACTTCCATAATGCGCGTCATAAATATGCACGCATTCTGTTCGTGGAAGGAATATATAGAGTCGTTTCATGAGATTACTATGTGCATAGGTAGCTAAATGAGTTGTGCATGCGGGGATTGTGTTAACATGTGTGCAATAATGCAGAGGGATAAAAAAGCATTTACGAAATGTCCCAAAGGTCTTTGCTAATGTATGCCGTTTTTAGCTCTGAAAACTGGTCCCATTTCTATGAAGTCCAGTAAAGAAAAAATTGCACTCACATTGGATGTAGATAAAAAAAATTGTTTCTACGAAATATTTTTTGTGTAAATATTCTTGCGATAGGAGAGTAATGCCGACAACACATACATATCATCACACAATAGTTCGCAAAATAGTCAAGAAAAGAATACCTCCGGATTGATTGGATAAAACATAGATTGGTTATACACGAACTTTCTTGAAGGGTATTACTATCTTATGACAATTAAAGTCCATCTGTAGCTATCGATACGTGACAATGATTGGGTATAATTGGTTTGCATTTTTAAAGAAGCAAATTATCTATAGTTCAATTTTGTATGGAAAAATTTCAAACAATGGCTAACCCTTTGATTCAAAACTGTCTGCCTTCTTAATTATCACAGTGGCTGAAGCATAATTAAAGAAAATCCCGAAGCGTTTAAACAAAAAGTGGTTGTACGGACTAGCTGTGAGAAATTCTACTTATTCGGAAGTAAATGCAAATCCTAGATATCATACGGTACACAAAACTTGAAAGCAAACTTGTACACAAGAGCACAATCATGTATTTACAAAATTAAAAACAATTTTCATCGCGTTTTTTTGAATTCTTGCATTTGTTTTCTGATCATAATAAGTAGTTGTGCTAGTCAACTGATGACAATAATCAATAAGAAATCTAACACTAATGCTTATGTTTTTGTTAGTGTGAAGTTTGAAACTAATCATTATTATTATGCTAAAACAGCTCTCAAAGTGTTTCCTCTTGCGTGGGCGGGCAGTCCATTAGTCACACCATGAAGAGTAGGTGAAAGCACGAGTATACATTAAAACAAATCCATTTACACACGGAGGTGGTAACACTGAATAAAAATCCATGTTTGTCAAAAAAGTTGCAACTTTACAAATCAAACGTTATAAAATTCTTTTTAAGCAGCTTTAAAAAAATCAACATAAGAAAACAAACAGGACATACACTTTTCCATATAAGTTGTCGTCTTGTCTCCTTTTCATCACCAAAATAAGCTTCAGTTTTCCCTTTCCTCAAACAAACTTTTGAATTACAAGGTAGAGAACAAAACATTAATAATAGAGAACGCATTCATGCAGATGATTATGATGATCTTGATGGAGGCGAGGTAGTGTTATGGCGTTGGTGGTGGTGTTAGTTTTCCGGGTGAATGGGACATACTTTTGCACACACTCTTTACCATGATCATTACATTCATTATGCATTTTACCATATAGGTATACAGTATGTATATCAGTAAAAGTCGTAAAGAACTTTCTTGCTTCATGTTTTACTTCGCCTCACTCCTTCAAAAAATTATTTTGGCATGCTTGTTTTCCCCGCGTCCTCGTCGTCCCTGTTTTTCTCCTCTTTGTTATGACTTGAAAAGGCGAGAAGAAGAAAAAGGGAAGCAAATAATGTAATTATAAATTAGAAGACTAACTTTTCTCTCACCAGCAGCAAACAAACAGTCACTCAGACAGAGTGAGAGAGACTCCCCGACTCTTTCCTCCTTACCGAGAAAAAGCGAAACATATGGAAATATTACTGCAATATGATTAAATGGGGATTTTCAGAGGAATGCCAAAAAGGAAGACTTTTGTCCCGAAGATTTCACAACTCTCTCTTTACATGTCCGCCTACTTCTTTAACAAGTAAAAATTAAAGCCTATATAGCAAGTAGTAAGTCCATCCAGTCATTTCCCAACAACCTTGTCAAAATCTGCGTTTTGTAGTTTACAAGAGGGAAAAACAAGTCAAGAGTGAGTTGTACAACAAGCAGGATTAAAAACATTTCCTCATTCGCTCTCAAGCAAGGAATTATATTAAAAGTTGAAGCAGTGCGGAGAAGAGTCTAGTAAAAGTCGCAGAATAGTTGACGTGATTTGCTGAGAAGAATTTACATACCCTGTTATTACATTAGTTCTTATGAAAACATTACTGTTATTGCTGGTTTTACTTTACAAGCTACTGATTCAAAATAATTTATATATTTTTGTGACGAAAATTGTTAGTATGAAAATGACATGAGATGAGTAGGCGTTTTTATAATGCGTGATAGAGGGAGAACGTTAAAAAAGTACATTTGAACGGGGGGAAAAGGAAATTCCGTAGGAAGTGGAGTGGATGAAGGAAACTGCGTCGAGCAGCAATAACAATTATACAGCCACATTTTACGATGACGATTGTAGCCATTGCAAATGTACCATTGCCTAAAAAGGTGATCTATTCATAACCGTCTCATATTTCCCCATTCATTTTATATGCTTTTATATTCTGTACAGTTTTAAATGGTAATAGTATCATTAGTAGAAAAAGTTCTAGGGAGTTTTGAGTGTCACTTCTTTACTGTGTTATTAGAACCAGGCTGAAGGGCTCGCTGCTCAAGACTACTTATCAGATACTTCTGTTTCGAGTGGAAGCCTGTATTGCAATGAGCTTCCGGATGTGGGCTACAATATTTCTTTTCTGCAAGTCTCCCTTAATTTTAAGTATAATGGCATATCATGTTCTCTTTTTACCTTTCTGGTATCTGGTGGTCTGGATGTGACTTGAGACAAGAAGAAAATGTGAGGAAAAGCTATTTTTGGATCAAAAGAACATCCCATGCTTTAAAATACTCTGTGAACTTCCCTACCTTCAGTATTTCTCTGGGATTTTCAGCAAATATTTTTGGGAAAAACGAGAAATTGCATGAAGATTAATTTGTACGTGACATATGTTCGAGCAATACATGAAAGGTGAACATATGGTGGAGGCATATTGGCTTAAAAGATTTCTTTTTGCAAACTTAATATTTTTCCTGTGGATTTCGCATATTTTTTCATGCCTGCTTCCAAACATACAATTTATTTTTTAATGTAATGAATCTACTCTTACCAAAAATATAGTAATAATATGTTGTTGACTAAAGAAATGAAACCGAACAAAGATTAGTTTTCTTCCATCATCAAAGATGAGATGACTCATCCTGCTCAGTGTCAACCTTCACATTTGACATCTATGTTATCATGATTACCTATTATGCTACTCTAATGATAACTTTTACCCTTTTTTCTTTATCTCAGCTTGGCTTTTTTTCCTGTGAAAATTTGCCTCTTGTTAAGTTTGCTAATGCGAAAAATTTCCAACCTGTCATTCTGCCTAAACCCAATCATCTCCTTTCCTCTTTCCATTCTTCTCCTCCTTTTTACATGACATCTCTCCATAGAATGAACTGCTGCAGCTTCTCCCGTTTTCAACAGTTTCGAGAACTCATCACGACAGAAAGTTTGGCAGGAGAATACTAATAAGTTTGAGAAGAAAAGGAGGAAAAAAGATAAATAAAAGGGTTACACTCAGAGTAGGTCACTCAAGTTTTTTAACGTTCTCATCAGTGTAACCCTACTGCTTATTTTCATAAAGCTGAGCATATTATCATTATCATCAGTCAAAGACGAAAAAGAGTACTGCCTACTTTACAGCGTAAATTGCCTACTTGAAATTATTTTTTTCTTGGGAAACTAGAGACCAAAAGGAATATAGTAAATTCCACTGAAAACATGATAGTTTTTCTACCCTTCTTCTTTATTGACCTAACAGCACGCGGTACAATTTTGCACACTTGTTCTTCTATTTTTTTTACTTTTTTAAAAGGAAAAGCCTTGTCATGTGACCTTACTTCAAGGAGTCTCTTGAACAAAAGACAGGAATCAAGTAATCACCGTTCGTATCCTATCTTGTCATCATTTTACCCTTGTCGTTCTACTTTCAAGACAAAACCAAGTAGTACATTTGATTAGTTCAAAAACAAAGGAAATGAGTTCTCTGTAAATGAACAGAGTTTAATTGAGAGAAAAACTCGTACATTTTTGCAATTTGTTTGCAAAAATTAATGACGCGATTTAAAGATGCGAATATCCTTTCTCATTTCTTTTTTTAGTTTTCTTCTCATGAAAAAACAAACAACAACAAACAAGTAACTACTCTTGTTATAATAACTATGCATTATTTTCTAAACCTGTAATAATGGTAAGCAGATAAATAAAATGTGATACACTGGATGTTATATATATTATTTAGAAGAAAATAAAGTTTAAAAACTAGGTAATCTTGTAACATGTACATTGTTTTCCTTCTTTCTCCTTACTTGTTTGGCGTTTGATTCTCTTTCTTTCCATTATTTTCCTCAGATTTTTTCCCGTTTTCCTACTATTCTGGTTGTTATTTTGTCTTTGACATCACTATTCTCCCCGCCCACATACATACACTCAATAAAACATTACGATTTACTTTCTTCTAAAAACAAGGTAGTACCAGTATGTGGAGGTTTCCATAAATTTTACAGGAAAAACTTCAACAAATGCCTGCAATGACCACCCAGTGGAGTTTTGAACCACAAAAATATTCTCAAACATCCAAGAATTCCGTAAAATAATAACTTTTACCCTATTTGACTTGAAACAAGAAAGGTAAAAAAAACTAAATGTGTGACATTGTAGACTACTTGTTTTTTATTACCTTGTTAAATTGCTATACTCTATATACTCCGGTTGAAATAGACAGATAAAAGACACAAAAACCAGTCAACCGTGGAAAAATAAGAAAGTAGCTAAATAAAAAAGTGTAAGGTAATACACACACAAGTCGTATCTTTATGTTATGATTATTTTTCTCTGATAACTTTCTACTATTTTAGTTCACTTGTGTGTACTCTGTGTATGATGTGATGTGATGCGTGGATTATAAACTAGGTCAAAACATAACTTTTTTATGAGTGCTAACTTTACTCACTTCGTCTCATTTCTCAAATTCAACTTATATTTTTCAAGTATTGCCTTCCCGTCACTAGAAGGAGAGGAGTGGTCCTCGCAGATTTTTTGGAGAGACGTGAATCTCGGATAGGTAGGTATATATTTTTTCACAGTTTGTAAGAAAAATCATGAAGGCATAGTATATTTCTTGTCATCGTTGTCGTAAAGTATGCATGGACTTGAATGGTGAGTAGTTTCGAAAAAAATCGAGAAACGAAAGAGACGACAAGTATGTAAGTACTTTGCTCAACAAGATCCAATAAAAACGCACATTTTTCTCTGACAAAATATATTCCTTTTCGATAGCCTTTTTCGTCACAACTACTCCAACAGCCACTCCATTTTTATGCGTAAGCTAAGCCTTTTTCTGCCCTCTCATATCTTCTTCCTGATTCTTCATTTTTCTTTCGTAATTCGCAGAGGAGGAAAACGATGTGAAATGGTGAACAAAGTCATTCTGCTAAACCAGAGGTTGGCATTACTTTCTGATGATAAAATAGGGACAGCCAGCATATTTTTGTGGAACTTTGTTCATGTTTTTTAGCTACCACCAATGTGGTAGTGCTCCAACCAAAAACTATCAAACTTTAAGCTTTTTTTACTGCAATACTATGAGATTGGCGAATATCCCATTATCTAGTAGAAATATTTTCCTTCCTTGAACAATCAGTGTGACTACGAGATACCCGGAAAACGAGTAAAATGCAACTGTTCAATCCATTTATATAAAAATTTGGTTGTTATTGTATGTGTGTAGGAGGGTAAAAAGCTGAGGAAAAATGAAAGAAATCGGCCAAGTTGGCATACAAAGATCAATCTAACCAGAGAGGAGAAATGGGAAGTATGACTTTTAGTTCTTCGTCATCTCTTCCACACTGTGAAACGGGTAAAAATTGAAAATATTTTCAAAAACAGGTTTCAGACAGTTTCCTTGCTGCCAGTTTTCCGAATGTGAACAAAAATGGAAGAGAAACTGAGAGATGCCAAAGGTGCGACAAAAATTTCTAGTTCTTAGCAGGCTTTGGAGGCTCAATCGAATATATTTTGGGTAAAGTTGTAGTGGAAAATAATATTTTGACCATTCTTCCCAGACCCCCACAACAACTACTCACAACTACCTTTATTCTCCCAAAAATGTTTTGAATGTTACCATTTCTTCTCCCTTTTCAATGCAGAATTCGCCTTTCCTCTGGATTGGATTGGAATTGCCATGTTCCGCTCTGTCAGACCTTATTTTGAGGGAAATGAGCTGTGTCTGACGAGATTCATCTGAACAATAGTCACTCATCCAGGGTAAGTACTTCACTTTCACCAGGCCATCCAATACTTACCATCTGCTATAACAGAAGTATCAGTAGGAATAGAAAGTTGTAACCTTAAAATGAAGTGAACGTGAAGTTCCTTTCTTCTCTTCTCTTTTCTCTGTAATGATGCATGTTATTGTTGTGATCAACCTGCATCAACTCTTCAAATGGCAGAAAAAAAGAAGAATGGACTTGAATGAACAAGAAGAAAAACGTGAATCTCTTTTTTACCCTTTTTCTCCTTCACGCAACAAAATTCATCATCATGCTTTCACGATTCTGTATTTGTATAGATAGCTATCTTAAATTTTCGTTTGCTTTCTCTTTCCTTCCGACTATACTAGGTATATTTATATTATGTTCAATACGTAAATGGACACAATGATTCATTTTCATTACGTTGCCTGAACTGTGAACTACGATGATAATGCAGTAGCATCGATATTTTCGTATCGATTTACTACTACTATTTATTATATTTGATCACATGCTCATGCACATGTTTTATTACATGGGTTCGCTCGTTTTTAAAGCGAAAAACATGTAACATGGGCAGCTGCATTCTCAACTTTCGTTTTAATTTCTTTCCAGGAAAGTATGACTATGGATTAGCATAGCGAATAAAAAGTTTAATGGGCAAAGTAAATTGACCTACTATACTTTTTTAATTTAAGGCTAAAAATAGCCTAAAATGCAACCTACTAATGTAAAATAGCATATCTCTAGAATTTAATAGCATACTATGCATGTCATAAAAATCTTCCTAAGCTACGATAATTAATTCCCTTCTTTGATCTTTGGGCTTTCGCAATGTGAGTTACAGTGATTGTCCCATAAACAGTGCGCAGTGCTAGCACACTCAGAGTCGACTTACCTCTCCAGTTTCTTTCACATAACGTCATGTCATGTATTAGCTTACATTACAGAGAGAGAGAGAGCTGGAGCTATCAGCTGCTCATTTTTTGTTTACATTTTAGAATTTTTTATTTTTTAAATTTTTGAATGTAAATCCTTGTTGTTTAAAATTGTAAAATTCATGTATACTATTGACTAACTCCCATATACTCACTGTTGCATTAAGTTTTCGAATTTGACTCGCCAGCATACACTAAATTGGGATCGTAAAATTTAGTGGATTCTACCACACCGGTCCCGGTATAAACAAACGTACTGTTATGGTTTATGCCGGGCGTATGCCCTGGTAAAAACCTTTTATATAAGAAGTTTTTTAATCAACTTCATAACTACTGAACAGTATTACTGCTGAGGAATCTTTTCTTGAACATATTGTAGCAGTGGAGGGAGTGCCAAATGATCAACGCCGAATCAAGATGGGGCTAGAAACAGAAGAAATTCAACCTAGGATTATTGTCAATGAGCTGCTGGTCTCTGCACAGCATGCCATTATTACTGGCAAAACTACTGATGAGATTCTACTAGCATTTTCGAACTTTTATACCGATGCGGCTGTACTTGACGCCAAAGTTTTACTTGGAAGTCTTGATGTAATTGGGAAGACCTCTGGACGGAAAATTGAGAAGACAAAGGATCTCACACTAATTCTGACCTGTCTGAGGAAAATTGATTGGCATGGGAAAAATATCAACTTTGCTGCAGTTGACCTTAGGAAGGTGTGTCATGTGGCATCTGCCATTGGTGATGAGCTGCAGTTTCGTGCAGAAATACAAGAGCTAAAAACTAAATTTGAGGCATTGACGACAGCGCTAGGCGAAGTTACTAGCTTATCATCAGTGGTCACTAATGCCGCAGATGATCTGAAGTCATATGCACAACATAGACAAACTGAATCTCAGGCTTCATCGTATGCTATGGCGGCTAGGAAACGAGATCGACCAAACAAAATTATCATTCAACCTCGCAGTCATCGTGCCGTGTCTCCTCCTCTCTCACAAAAGATGGCAATGAAAATGCAGGGTAGTTTTCAAACAAACACACCGATTGACGAAGGAAATCCTGGGGGTGCTCCTTATGAGAATTCAGAGAGAGAAAAGTTATTCCAACTGAATGATGGCTACACAAAGGTGGTTAACAGAAAGCGGAAACCAAAGTTCACGAAAGGAGAAAGACAATCTGACCTGATTAAAGCGGTTCCTAGAGATCGAAGTGGCATATTGTTTGCTACCAGGTTTCAGCCGGAGACTACTATTGAGGATATTTCAAGACATGTCAATGAAACTCCTGATTTCGAATACAAAATAAGGAAGGTAGAACCGTGGAACTCTAAACATAATTCATATAAATCCTTCAAAATTTATTTTGACATAGGTGAGCACTCACTTAAGAAATTCTTTGAGGGGATGGACTCGCCAAAATTATGGCCTCTTGGAGTCATGGTCAGACCGTTTAGAATGTCAAGGTCACAAAATGTACCACTTAAGATCAATGAACATCAAAAGCCAATTTCTGACACTCAATGAAGATTCTATCATGGAATGTACAGGGATTCAAGTCGAATCACGTATGGCTGCAACAAATTGTTAATGACCTAGATATAATTTTCTTACAAGAAACGTGGCTGTATAATTTTGAGTGTAATTTGATTCAATCTGCATTTCAAGACTATAAAATTGTTGATGCATCTAGTATGAAGCAATTTAGGAATTCAACACGGGGTCGTCCTTTTGGAGGCACCGCTATACTAGTTAAAAATGAATGGTGGAATTTTATCAGTGAAATTAATGTAAGTGACCCAAGGTTGATATCTTTAGTAATGGCAACCACACTGGGGAAAGTGCTTTTAGTTAACGTGTATTTTCCGTGTAACACTTATGAAAATGACAATTTAATTTCGTTCTACATTGGAAAACTACAAGCTGCGATTATCAATCATAACGGTCCAGTAATTGTTATGGGTGACTTCAATCTTTCTCCGTTAATGGGGAAATTTCAGGAACTTGTTAGTTTGTGTACTGATGCAAATTTAGTTATTGGTGATGTGAGTTCGTTGGGTGCTGATGCTTACACATTTTGTAGTAAAGGTACTAATTCAACTTCATGGATAGATCATTGTCTCGTTAGTGACATGATAAATTACGTTGTTGAGCAGCCATACATGACTACTCCAAGTGACCATATTCCATTATGCCTCACAGCCGAGCTTTCCATGCACGCAGAAAAAACACAAGATGCTGTTCCAACTAGTATGAAAAATCATAAAATAAATTGGAAAAAATTAACTGCAGTGCAATGTGAGGAATTTTGTGACAAAATTAGTTATAGTTTAAATCATTATGACTGGGACGTGTGTCTAAACTGTAACTGTAATAGCACTAAGCATGTTACTCAAATTGAGAAAGGTGTAAATTTTTTGGTTAGTTCAATTATGGATGCTTCATTAAGTGCTCTTGTAAATAAACCCTCGGTCCAAAATAATAGACGTAAGCCTCTTAATGGGTGGAATGATCTAGTTAGAACCAGCCACGATGAGTATAGGAAGGCGTATGACAATTGGTTCAAGTCAAAAAATGATAATATTCTACATGCAAAAATGTGTGAAAAGCAAAAGATATTTAAGTATTCCTTGAGAAAGTGTAGGCGTAGGCAGGAATCTAGATTTAAGGACAGCTTGGCATTGGCACATGCTGATAAGGATTTTGTAAGCTTTTGGACAAGTGTTAAAAGGGAAGGAAAGCAGCAGGAGAAATTGTCGGATGAAATTGATGGAGTCCTTGGGGAAAGTAAAATTGCAGATCATTGGGCAAAGAATTATGAGCTTCTTTTTAACACACCACAAAGTAATAAGCATGAAGAGTATGTGCTAAATTACATATCTCGTTTCTCTGACTTCCGATTTAGTGAACAAAATGTTAAGGATGCAGTTGAAAAATTAAAAAAGGGAAAATGTTTTGGATCTGAAAGGCTACAAGCAGAGCATTACCAATTATGTGTCTTTGTGATACTACCTTACCTGACTTTGCTGTTAAATGCGATGATGGCGCATGGGT
>JAQIXX010001363.1:0-34791 GCA_034700605.1 Willowsia nigromaculata
AGGTGGTGGCGGAGGTGGCGGCTGAGCACTTGCGTTATATGACTGGCCTTGATTGTACTGTCCCCATGGATTCACTTGTTGGCCATATTGTTGGGGTGGAGCACGATTGCTTGAATGTTGGGAATAGGCTTGCTGATTTGCGTAAGGCTGATTAGAGGCGCCAGCATAGGATGAAGAGGCATTGTTGTGATTTACTTGAGCTTGATTATAATACGACATGCTGCTGCTGCTCCCATTTGGGATTCTGTTTTGGGGAGGGAGTGGGGGAGAGGATGTTGGCGGAGCAGAGCTTCTGTAGGGAGGAGGAGGAGCATTGTTGCTGCTCCAGGGGTAAGGCGAATTGTTTCCTTGCTGCTGGTGGTTTCCATGATAATGCTGCTGCTGCTGCTGACCTTGATAATGTCCCTGAGAATGTCTATCCATCTTTGCAGCGGTGAAAAGAGACAATGATCTAATGCCGAGTTTAAATTTATATTCTGAGGTGAATATTTAGGAAATAATTTTTTTCTTCCGCAAATACAGTTCCATATAGAGTGTAGGGTGATGTCTACAAAAATAAATAAACTATTTTATCAAATTTACTGAAACATAAAAACTCTAAAATAGTTTTTCATGATTTCAATTAGATGACTTCCATAATTTAAATTTGCAACTTCTCCACTGCAAAATGCAATAGATAACCGTCAATTATAATGATGATTCAATGTCAGCGTCATTTTTTACACGTTATGCCTTAATTAATATGTTTTGTATTTAATTGTTATGAATATAAATACTGGTTTAATCATAAAATGGAAATATGGAATGCATATTACCTTCAACCTATCCTTTGGATACTATATCTGATAAGAACTATAAATTATAGGTCAGGAACTACCAAATATAAAGTCATGTTTAGCTGATGACACCATTTAGGTTTTCACAGCCAGGTTCCACACTTGCTACAAGTGTGTACTGTGCACAAGCAAATGCATGTAATGCTATTAAATTTTACTGCTAATGTTTCAATTTGTATTCTCCTATCGTGAAAGCAAATGTGGCTCGTTATATTTTCAAATTGCAAAATCTTGAGCAAAATAATAAGTTGCCCTCTACTGACCTAAATACGAGCAATTCATATAATTGAGAAATCTTTTCTAATTCCAAGTAATCAATTATATCAGGGAACTGTGTCACCAACTATGTGACATGCTACAGGGGTCAATGACGAAACTTTAATTTAGGATTTTCACCACCAAAGTTCAAGTTTCCTTTGATTTGATATGATAGCAACATTTTTCGTTATCCTCCCCGTGAACATGTACTGCTAGTCACACAATACTTTTGGGAGCGTACATTCAACTTTTCCCCTAAAACAACTCTCCAACAAAAGTTTGCTCCCTGAGTCTGACAATGTTAAAAAAACAGCTCAATATAGTACATACCGCACCAGCAACCCTGATTAAGAACTACTGAGATGTATTGCATATTTCATGCCTATATTTTAACTGTACCTTTAAATATAGAAAGGGTTGAGTTTTAGTACAAAGAATACCCAAAGGTGCCTAACAAAATCCAAGCTTCGTGCTTGCTTCCTGCCTTGTAATAAGGTATGTAGTAATTTAGATGGCTTTGAATAATACTATTATGCAAATATTTCATTCAACATGTGAGTAAACTTGTCTCTGTGGTGTAGAGTAGTGTAGCATCGCTTAATGTTACAAGACAAGGTATTTCATTACACGTTTTTACAATTGATACAAAATATTTCAATTAAAAATTTTGACAAAGGAATTCCATGCCTATGAAAAGTTGCATAACATCTTGTTCTGGACCAGTGCTAGCAAATATTTTACTGTGACAATAAAAAACTATTGTAGTTGCAAATTGCTTTTTTCCCATCCGTTCATTGGCTCAATTATGCTTTAATTAACTTGATAGCATGAAAAATAAATTTTAGAAAAAAATTATGCCTGATAATATGAAAATGAAATATTTGATCATGAGGAATGACGTGGAACATGAAGACAACCAGGTTTAAAGTTAGATCTCGATAGTTAACATGAACATGCATTTAATTTTTATTAATAGCTTTTTTAATTTCGACACAAACGTTTGCATCATGATCATCATCAGTTCCCTATACATATTTTAATAATATGTTTGTATCTTATATGAATGTATGAACTACTGCATATCCGCATACTATTTAATATTTACTAGTTCCTATTGTTACACATACCCATATAATTTACAGTTAAATATGCATACATTTGGAGGTACAATACATCAACAAATTATAATTACTCATCAGTCAACATGTTGGCATTATAATATATATAAATTGGAAATTGGAACACGAAAAACCAGTCCGTGTAAAAAGAATACCATTTTAAAATATTTATATGCATTATGCATTCACACATAGCGAAAAACTTAGAAAATAATGATATTTCTTTAGTTACATTTTTTTACCATGTAATTGATAATAATACTTGAAAGCGTTCACACTTATAAATTACGTATGCAGTATGTACACCGTATTTACATTTTTCAATTTTATTTTAACACATTCGAAATATATTTTTTAGAGAGAAATGTATATCATGGAGTACCAACAAAATAAAAATTGGCATGAATACTTCTAAACATTTAGTGGATGACATAATATGTTGAAGTCACACCTCTTTCATTGATTAACTTGTAACTTCGCTAATCACACACATCTAGAGAAACTAGAAACAATCATCGCTTTCTGTTCGATCATATCAAGTACTGTCCAGTACACTTAATTAATTTCATAGTCGCACTTAGCAAAATGCGTCGAAAGTAAGTAATCTTCTTGAACAAATCCATCACCAGAAGAAATGTCACACTGACACTAAATCACAAAATATGGAGTTTTGTGGATTATATTTGAATTTGGGGCGATTTAAAACTAATAGCTTCCAACTTACCATTTTTGCTCTCGTACATTTTAGAATGCTTGCTTTGAAATTCACATTTACGTGCAAGAATTCACACAAAAAATATTTTTTCGAAGAATTGTCGTACTAAACACATTTCTCGCCAATTAATACAGCTACTCATCAACTAGCACTACACTAGCACAACTTGACAATGACAATACAGATCATAATTACTTCACTTAAATACCATCATGAACAATTCACAGATAATTGTGAGTTTCAGTGATGTACAAAATATACACATCGTTATTACTCGAACATTGTACCATGCGATGAGTCTGATAAATTGCGCGTAATTTTACAACTTACATTTTTGCCCTTTCGAAAAAAGTCAAGGAATTGTAAAAAAAAATTACAAAACAGGAAGAAACGTATCGAAATTTTCACCAGGTCAGATGGAGTTACCGTTTGTTACTAAATTTCTAGCACAATTATAGCTTCATAGTTGTGTAAAAAATACCGCTCATACATTTCACTTTTGCCAATTTTGCCTCAGCGAGAGTAACTTTGAGTTGGAAGTCTGTCGGATTGAGTTTTCCCTTTTCCTACTCTATTGCTGCTGGAATCGATCTGAAAATGAACAATGTTTGCGCATGGCAAATGTAATAGGAACAGATAATTAAATCTACATTGTTTCAAGCTCACACCATACTACGCTGAAAAGTCACACCAAACTTTAGAGTCAATTTTAATGACATTGCAACAAAGAATTTGAACTTTTTTTTACTTTATATTATTCAATGAGTTAATTGTCTTTCTAGAGATTATTTGCAAATTGTTAGTAAGAAAAAGTCTCAAAACAATACGAATTATTTTTAAACACACGAATAGATATTCGTGAGTTCTTTCTATGATTATTGCTTAAAATCATAATGTCATGATATTCATGTCGGGTTAATTATACGCATGTTTTTCAGCAAAATCTTCAAAATTGTCAGTGAGTGAAAAAATACTTATTGGCAAGGGCGGAGTCAGAGTGGTATTTTCACGTAAATTTAATGATTTCCAACCTAACTGTTTTAATGGAGAGTAATTAGGAAAGGAGGAATCGTATGGCTTAAACAGTGACACTACAACTTTTATCAATAAAGTAACACAAGACATGTTATGTGGTAGAATTCAATTCAACCCTTACAGACTAACATTGATTGAAACTGGTTCTTATTGACTGACACATTGAACAGTTGTACGTAATGTGTGCACCGCGATAGTTCTCTGTAATCAAGTATGATATATGTAACAGAAAACATGGGCTGCTACCAAACGGATAATTTTGTTAGTAAAGTTATTCCGATTATGATTGTTTCCATACCTATTGAAACTAAGAAAGCATAATATAAAGTTAAGTAATACACGTGATTAGTGAGAATAACTATATACTACACACATTTACTAAAAAGAAAGCGATTATTTGAGATCAGCAGAGATAGTACATAAAATTATGCACGTTTATTGGTATGCACCTTGTTGCTTTCATAATTATCATGAACACTTAAATTCTCATACGTAGGCTTTCACCATTTTAGTCGCGGCGGAGCATTTCTACCTTCGTGTGTGCGTTTGTTAATACCCTTTACCAAAAACTACTACATTGGAAAATTAAAATGTCACTTTTGTATCAATCTACAGTTTCAAATCAAAAGAATGATTTGATATTGTTGTTGTGCGCGTGAAATCATAGTACCCAAGTCAGTTAGTAATAGATTTGTAATGTTGTTACAGGGATTATTCATAAACAAACGACAATTAGTGCGTCAAGTCTTCAACTTTTGAAGCGTTTGTAGTCAATGGTGCAAGCGACCCTGTCTGTTAAACTTAAAATAGCAAAAAAAAATAAACTAGGAGTCCCATAAATAGCACGTCTATTTTACATTAACTCATAGGATATTGTACATGAGATCGCTAAACGTGATGACATTATTCGTGATCACTGTGATGCATTGGTTACGCGGCATTACTCAAGAATCGCCAACTGCCCATCAGTCAGTACTAAATTATACTCAGATCTCGTAGTGGTTAGAGATCACAACCTTCGCAGAAAACAACGGAAGCATAGCTAAACAATAGGTACATGTTTGTAATGTGGCGTTTCTAGCTCTTCTACTTTTCATATCTCTAGCACTCCAGACTTTAACAAAACTCAGTTTAAAATAAATAAACGGTACTGTTTACATTTTCCTTGCATTTGTGATTAGTCGGGTTTAGAGGAGATTCTAAAATGACTAGCAACCAGATCAAGTACTTAATTAATGTACCCGAATGAAATTCACAAAATTATGTAATAAGTCACCAACCCCGACAAAACTGATTTATCTGAGTTCAGGAAACTCATTACTTCCTGATTCCCGATCAGGAAGTCGCACGCGGCAAAATCCTAATCTGAGCATGTCACAATCAAACAGTTGAAGCTAAAAAAAAATAGCCAGACTTTCAGAGTTACAGCCTATTCACATGCCTACCATGGTTTCTGTCATTATGCATCTCAAGCATAAAGCATTATCTGAGCTTTTAACTCTGCACATGTATTTAAATAACGCAAAAAATAAAAATAATGTCTATACGTGTACATTTACCTACTATTCTACGGACCTGTTGCCTTTTTACCAGATACCAATTCATTGCTTTAACGAGAACCAGAAAACATAGCTTTATATACGAAGATTAACAAATGATTAAACTTAAGAAAATACTCGAAAATAATCATGTAAACAGATCACTGTATGAGTTTATACTGAGAAAAAAAGATTGTGCTGATATTGAGACATAAGAAATATGCCATTTACTTGCGTAATGGATTTTCCTTGGAGCTTTCTGAATTCTGATTCATTTTTAAAGTGAAACTTTTGAAATGCATAATCTGGAAAAAAGTTAGTATATTCATAATTTAACCACACTGTCTCTTGGTTAGAAAAAATACTAAATTTTAGCTTTAAGCTATTTAAGGGTAGCGCGGCAGACAGTAAACAAAAACATTTACTGTCTTCGTCTTCTTCGTCTAAAAACCCCGTACCAAAACAACGAATATAAAATATACTGGCCCATACTATTCAAACAAAAGCAACAACAGGTTAATGTTATAACACGCTTCAGACATCACATTCATAAGAAAAATCATATTATAGCTTATCAAACCAAAACAGGAAATGGTATGCATAATTTACACTCGTGACAGTAGCTGAATAAAGCTTGATGGTAGCATTGTTTCCAACTTGTCGAAGATGTAGACAACAGGAAGAGATAACCAACCCACCACCTGCAACAAAAATCAATGATAAAAGCTCATTAATCATGGCGTCAATACGCAGTAAAATTCAAGCACCATACTAAATGAGCTGGCTTACCGTCTTTGCAACAATAGCCATGTGATCTGGATATTGGTGAGTCAAGAAGGCGATGAGTGCAGTAAAAGTACAAAGACCAGCCGTAAACATAATGAAGAATGGAGTTTCACGCTCAGGAAACACGCTAACCTCGTGGTGCACTACAAAATGAAAGTTAAAAGTGAGTACATAATTGATTAAGAAATAACATATCCTCAAGACAACTTATTTCAACCACAATTCATTATTCATTACTTGGAAGAATTTCACGATCAGGACACTCAGTACATGGAGGATATGGAAAGAAGAGATTGCCTTTCTCCAATGGCCGCGGGATGGATACAAATGTACCCTCCCATGTACAAGCAAGAAGCTGCAAAGCGCCATCCACCCGTTTCCAATGTGGCAAGTGAAAGAACGAGTATGACACTGCTTCAGAATCTCCTCGCTTAAGCAAGTGCTCTGGTGGAAACACCATCGGCTTCAACTCTAGAAGGTACTGTGAAAATTCAAAAGTATTAGTAAGTTCCGACCACACACACACATTTCAAATTTCAAAACGAAGTAGTATTTCAAACTGAGCGCGCATACTTTGGGAACATGTGGATTATATTCCACTGCTCGGTGAATGGCTTCAATTGCAGTCATTTCTGCTGCGCTTAAATTACGCTTGATGAGACCAGACTCGGTTACAAATCTAAAATTGAAGAAACAAAAATTACTTATGGCATGCAAAAAGGAAACATTGTTTTCTTGTCGTACTGTAGCTACTAAAAGGAACTATAATTGAGTGGAAGCTTACTTATCTGATACTTGGCGAACTTTTAAAAGCGCTGATGTGTAGCACAAACACGCTGAGCGCGGAACTGACCCATCATCATATTTTGCTAGAACTGCTTGTACGTCTGCGTAAGCTTGCATTTCGAGAAGAGCCTCTATTAGATTTTCATGTACATGGAGTACGCTCATAATAGGATGAACCTCTTTCGTGAGCTGGAATTTTAATAATCATACAATCAAAGTTAAGTTAGCCGTATAAATGCATTATACACTAATAAATAATGTACTATTATTAGGGAACATACATCACGAAACATTTTTACTGCTTCTTTCAGTCTCCCCAATTTCCTTGCGCACATAGCTAAGCGTCGTTTGACGTATATTAAAACATTAATATCCCTTCCTGAAACACAACCAACGTGACAAAAAATTATCATCTCACTGCAAGCACATGGACATATTCACAAACGTTTAGTACTGAATAATGTGAAGTGAACGTACTATGGACAGTGTCGTTATTTGCTCCATGTTGTTGCGCCAACTGCGACTTCTTCAAATTAGCTTCCGCCACTTTCAACGCTTGCTTTAAAAGTTTCTCGCTTTCAGCGATAGTTGAAGCTTCCTCTTCAGCCAATAAAATATAAGCTGTCGCACAATCTACATTCTTTTCGATAGCAGCCTTCGCAGATTTAATACGCTCCTGTGGATTACGCTCTCTCCATGCCGTTTGCATCACTAAATCATTCACAAGTAAACCCCAATAAATATTTGGACAATGCAATCAATCACTCAGGTAGGTATAGTAGTATGCTTTCGATCAGTTTCCTTACACTTACACGCATATTCAGAGCGCGTTGAGTCACTGTCGCAGGTGAAGAAGGTTTGGTGATCCTGAGCAGAAAGGTTCATGTCATAAAATGTCAACGGATCCTTCTTTACAACATTGTAATACCGGTTGTATTCCGCCCCTCGAAACAAGTTTAACGGATTGCGCCAGACTTTACACTCTTTTATATGGAAAAAATATACAAAAAATTAGATTTATATAATTTACTATTCGGTTATTTATCTACTTCATTAGTTGTTGTTTAATCCATTCTATAATAGGCTTACCTGACGCTGGCTGACTTTGGCTACTAGTATTTGTGCCTCCACTATCCCCATTTGTGCTGCCATTTGTTGCGTAGTCTGGCGGCCCCAGTAACGGCCCCAAATGATTCAATGATACTTGCTCAATAAACGAAGTTCCGTATTTACGGTAATACCACCACTCAAAAATCTATAATGAAACGTTACAAATGCATACAAGTTGAATAACTAATTGCACAGGCTTCAATTCATATTCATGAGAAATATTGAAAATGTGTGAATACCAGAATTAATCCAGAGATCAAGGAAGACGTTCCAGTCAGTGCCACGTAGAACTTTGGAGTGAGAGTACTCAAGAACATGGTAGCTAAAGAAAAGAAATTCGCAAAAAGAGCAAAATGAGCCCAGGTTTGGAACGCTACTCGAGAAAAACAGAGGAGGCAAAAATCTTGCTCTGGGTCCTTTATCTTCACAATTTTAGTCTGTCGTCTTTCATAAAACGGATTATTCCATACCATATTCTGAACTATTAGCCACTGCTCGTTATAAAATTTACAGATTTTTGACCACACACTACTTGTATTAGCTGCCTCCGCCACCGGGGCTTTATTACGCCTAATCTTTTTTCGAATCAAATCTGGATGCATAATTTTGCTGGAACGTTAAGCGTCTTTTGTCTTTAAAAATATGGCTACTGACCGCTACTATTTAATTAAATTGTACGACAATTTCTGTGATTGAAATAAATGAAAAAAACTAAAGACGCAGAAAATTTTGATGTGATGACCTACAAAATATTCGTAACACAATGAAGCGGAACAAAGACAATATTATTTTTATAAAGAAAACAATAATTAATTGTGATTCTCAATTAATCTATTGGAATCCATTGATGCAGAACAATAAATAACATTAGAAACCCAAATTTTGAGGCAATTGAACTTACGAATGGTCTGATTTTGTTGGTCTCAATTGACTGCTTAAAATCTTGCATGAAAAACTTTATCTATGCCAGTGACACAAAGAATAGATTTAATGAGCACTGGCAACTATGACGACTTTTCCGGGAAAAGCATTGTTTATTGTACAACTAATGAGGCCATAATTCCTAAAGTGATTAGATTGACATGGCGTAGTGTAGCTTCTAGCTCTTAATTGATGGCTTTAATTTATATTTTTTGACGCATACAATAACACTTTGCACCATAACATGTACTCATCGAATGCAACTGCTTAACTTGATGCTTCCAAAATGTTGGAGAATATTGATAATCATGTGAAGATTGGATTTTTTTGAAAGGACACGAAATTAGTGATAATAACTTACCCATGCCGATGTTTTCAGAGATTTTCAAAGGTCCTCGAAGATAATAGAGCACAAAAACAACAAGAAGAAACCAGAATGCCCACAAATATGTCCACGACCACACTATCCAATTCTTAAAGTTTCTTAAATGGACCAAAATCATGACTTTTGGAAGAAACTCTTTTCGCCTGGTTATTCATTCCTCTTGCTATGATAGAATACTTCTTGGAATCAGATTCTTAATAAAATCAAACCATGAAATGGCATGTGTGACGCTGAGTAAAGTTGAGATGAATGAATTCTCGTGAAAGACCCGCTGTGACTTGGCGTTTTAGACCCAAGTTTTATGATTGACACACTGCTATTTGTTAGTTCCACCTGGAATTACACATTAGAACAGAAACACAAGTTCCTTAAGGTTAACACAATTTTGCACAACAAACTGACAACTTCTCGTAAAACAAATATATGATACTGGGAACAGTTACCGCAATGAAACAATCAACACCAGTCCTACCACTCAAGTACGCTAACTTTTTATAATTATTGGATTTGTAATTGAACTAAAGAATAATTTGCAATTATCATTAAGACTGATGCAAATGTTCGCAAAATAATTTCCAAACAAATGTTCGCTATTATTTAAAAAAAACAATGATAAATCGGTTTGAAGATAAACGTCAACGTGCACGTGTGACGATAGATGTGTGGACGTGTAACTTGGCGTTATTTACCTACACCGCACCAGAGTGCCTCTCATTATTGGCATTTTGCAACTCGTCGAATTTTTAATTTAAATGCAGGCCAGAAACATAAATCAATTTCCTACATTCTACCAATATAATAATTAAAATGAAATATCCACAATACTCTGAACTACTTTCTCCCTTCAAAATTACAATTACTACTCAGATCAACCATCAAATGTCACTGTCAACTTTATTAAAGGGTGAATAAATCGATAAATTCATAAAGAAATCCAGAGACATGTGACATAATATTCCAATGAATTTCATACGCGATCCCTTCCCTACTGCCAGTCAACATCCCGAGCTCGTAACTCCTACACATTGTCTAAACCCCCTCAAATAATCAGAAATTATAGCCTTGCCATACGTTAATTATGATGGATAACCTCACCAATAATAGTTCTTACACCAATTAAAACTGCCGACCTAAAACACACTAGAATTCTTAACTACAAAAACGTCAATCATTATAGAATTTGCCTATCAACTGACCAATCAGTTTAGTGTCCTCAATCTATTTATTAACCGGGATCACCCCCACCGAAAAACGAAAGCACTGCCTACTTCCAATGGAAAAATATGAATCAACTTACATGAAGTAGAAGAGCAACTAGATCTACAGATGACACTGATGTTGACCTCACAATTTGGCGAAGCAGGTCCCTTCCTCGATTACAGTTTCCACCAATTCCAGGTTTTGTGCTATACTTTGGTTAGTTGCCATATGATCTATGACAATTGAGGAGAAATGTTGCGAGATAACTAGAAAGAGAGAGAGAGTGCGAGAGAGACACAAGAATAGAATTGCCAGATGTGGTGTCGGAGAGTGTAATATGTTGTCATGCAATGTTGGTAGGTAGGATGCCGTCTTCCTTTACCCCAAAATACTTTCTTCCCTTCCGTCCTATCACTCTGCTTGCGTACATGGGAAATTGGCGAGGTAAGGTAGACATCTACATCTTGCATCGTTAACCCTTTTCGATAGACTTTTAGACTATAAGGGAGACAAAAGTTACACTGCACTACAGCGACTGTGTACGCATTTTATGCAACAAGATGCAAGATTTTCGAAATACTTTATACTCCCCCACGGAGCATCATATATATAGCTTCATGTAAGATATACTCCTCGTTCTACAATTAATAATTATTTAATTTCCGGATTTTATTTTGCATATGCCAATTATCTATATTGAACGTCTATGAAAGCTAGGGACGGTATACTGTATATAGGTAGCTTATTAGAAAATGGATGCTCATGCTCCGTTAACCGGATTTAATTGTGATTTTGACGTTGACATTTTAGGCTACAGCAACGCTTTGAAACAATACTAAAACATGACTAGGAGAATTTGGGACAATGAAGGAAAGCAATTGGTAATTGTTTCGTGACACGAGGTGAAAAATCTGCGTTTATTTCTGCTACCATTATAGTACAGCCATATTCTTACCGCAACTTGTACAATTATTCAATAATGGCTGGATGGACATAAATATTGTAATTTTGATTTCATCACAAACAACAGCATTCATTTAAGTTCATAATTCATGCACTCCTTTCCTATATGTGCTACTACGAAAAAGAATACAACTATATTTTATGTATGTACGACACCAATAAAATTTCAGACTTTAACGGTACATTTGACTATGCCTGAATAATTTATGATTTAATTACACTTGCTATTATTTGTCCTCATTGAACTGCGGATATCTGAGTAGTAATTGATTCAGCTGCTTCGTTGTGATATTCCGAACATTAGTTCCGGTAACTATTTGGCCAGATTCTTCACGATCCTTCTGAGACTTTTTCTTTGCCTAAATAAGATAATTCAAAATTAGATGTGATCCGACATTAACACTCAAAAATTAAATAGAATTTTTTAAATAATAAACAGTTTCTTACCGTATACTCATTGTAGCACTTTTCAAAGGTTGTAATTTCATTTGCGCACTTCACCTCTTTGAAGTCATGTTTTTTCATGCAAGCGAACATGACAGCCATTTCCTGGAGACATGAGACATCTAAAAACAATTAAAAATGCATGATTTTATTGACAAATAACGAACTAAACTGTTGTCAAGAATACTACGCTTTTTGAGAATTTAGCCATCAATCAATAACCAGAATAAGTAACTTTACATTTAAAATTTATGTACCTGCTGATTTATCCGACGTTCCATACACTTGATTCTTTAATTGCAGGGGCAAAAGTTGCTTGAAAGGCGTCTTTTTGACCTCATCTGGTTGAAGAGGTATTCTACACCATCTTCTTTTCAACAAAATTTCAGTCGTCTTCATGATTACCAGAAAATAGGCGACAGCAGCATTCGTCGTGCCAACTATCTGTCGCACTACTGACTACTGTGATCAACGAATACTGGCTTTTAGCCGGTTTTGGAAAACACTGACTAAAAATTAGTTAACTTTGAACTAGCAAAAATCGTCTGCAGTCAATGTTCCTTGTCCCCAAAACCAACACAGTCTCAGTCTGATCAGTAGTTCTTCCAGTCACAAGACAGCCTCTCGTCAATCATGAATGAGGAGCAAGCAGATGATCGATGAAACACAAACCGCATAATAATATTGTTGTGTGTTCGGTGTAAGGGAAACCACGTTTTTGCAATGCAATGCTTTCTCTAGACTCAGCGCTTCGCATAGTTCTCCTGACCACAACACAACAACATGCAGTAAATCCGTTTGTTGTGCTTAACCGGTTAGTGTAAACAAAGGGCAAATAGGCTGTCAACTTGTCTGGGAAAGGGTTAAAGTAAGTAAATATGAAAAAGGGTTAAACCTTACACTTACACTACGGTGACGTGACCTGATTTTGAGTGATGATTAGTCAGTTGGAAAATTACCAAGGATTTAGCGTATCAAGAAGGCTGTGTGTAAATAAATTGTTTTGTTAATTTGCTTATCCTGTTTTATGTTTGGTTTGTTTAGGGCTGTTATTTGGATCATTGAGAGAAAGGAGAATCTTGATCTTCCGGTGCTAACAATTTGTTGAGGAAATGGCTTCTTTGTCTTATTCACGGATGCTTTGGAAGAGTTTCAAGTTTCCAGAGAGAAGAGTATCTGTGCCTCAGACTTTTTGTGTTCTTAACAAAATCTACAGAGATTACGACTGGTTTACATCTTTTGGTTATCGAGGAGAAGCGTCTCGTAAAGGAGGTCATGGAAATTTCCATATTAACTACTTGAGGAACTTTTCTAGTAAGGCTAAAAGCAAATCAAAGAAACGAGAGGTTAAACTACCGGACGTTGAAGGAATGAACAGGGAATTCAATCAGTTTAAGAGTGAGATTGGCACTGCGGTTCCTGGAGTCTCCAGTCTTTCAGACTACACTTTTCGAAGTCATACGTGTGGGGAGCTAACGGCAAAAAATGTAGGGGAAACTGTAACGTTGTGCGGTTGGTTGACTTTTAAAAGAATGAATGGAACCTTTCTTGTGCTCAGGGATTTGTATGGATTAACACAACTTTATGTGCCTAAAGAGGTTGGTTTCTTCGAAATCTCAGAGATTTAATTGTATTAAGAATTGAAAGTTTATCTGAAAAGTAGTGTAATATCTCATTATCTGTATTTACTTTAGCTTGAAGATGCAGCCCGTAAAGCGGAAGAGGCACCCCTGGAATCAGTCTTGAAGATTACTGGAGAAGTTACTCTCCGTCCTGAAAACCAGCGACGAAGTGTAAGCAGAGATACATTTTGTTAATAATTACACATCAGAGGATGCAAAATATGTTATGATTCCTCCCAAGCTCTCTCTATCATTTCGTTTTCTTCTATATTTTGTTATAGGATCAAGTGTCTGGGGAAATTGAGTTACGAGTAAAACATGTAGATGTTTTAAATACACCGTCGGAAATAAGACTGGCTTACAATGATCTCGAAAAGGTTTCCTCCATTAAAAACTGATATTATTTTCTGATTCTTTTTTCAAAAGAATCTCATTTAATTCATATTTTTTTCAAATTATTCGTAGGTGGATGAAGAGCTGTGTATTCAGTACCGATATTTATACTTAAGGAATGCCAGAGCACAATCAATTCTCAGAAAGAGATCTGCCTTTTTAAGTAGCATTAGGCGTTTCATGGACGCCAACCATTTCATTGATATGGAGACGCCTACATTAATTCGTAGAACTCCGGGGGTATGGCTCATATTTTTTTATGGAACTTTGTATTCACCGGTTTCAGGAACCGCATATCACCATTTGTGTGTGTTTTAAATATGTATAAAACTTTTCGTATTTTGTGGTACTGCAGGGAGCAAGGGAATTTCCAGTGTTGACCAAATTCAAGGATTCCTACTACGCCTTAGCTCAGTCACCCCAACTCTTGAAACAGCTACTGATGGCCGGTGGCATGGATAAATATTATCAAATAGCCCGTTGTTATCGCGATGAAACTGGGAGACCGGATAGACAACCGGAGTTTACCCAGTTGGATATCGAAATGTCATTTACGACCAAAGAGAATGTGATGAAGCTTGTGGAAGATCTTCTCAAGTACTCTTGTCCAAAAGATATCATTCCTGACAAAAGCAAACCATTCGCAAGACTATCTTATAAGGAAAGCATGGAAAAGTATGGAAGCGACAAGCCAGACACTGGAGGTTTTCTCTGGATTGTGGACTTTCCCTTATTTCTAAAGAATGAGCAGAATGGCAAGCTAGAAGCAGCTCATCATCCTTTCACCATGCCCAAAGATGTCAATGTTTTACATGAAAATCCTGAAGACGCTATCGGTCTAAGCTATGACTTAGTTTATTGCGGGGCTGAAGTTGGTGGAGGATCAATTCGTATTCATGACGCCGACTTACAAAAGTACGTCTTCCAAAACGTGCTTCAGCTCCCTCTGAGTGATATCGATTTTTTGTTGGATGCTTTGCAGTCGGGATGCCCTCCCCATGGAGGATTTGCACTAGGTGAGCTAGAGATCTAACAATCTGCATAGCACTTGATGTTTCACTAAATGCACTAATATATGGTTTTAATTATGCCACCTAATAAAGATACATACATATTGTTTCAGGTATTGATAGATTTTTATGCAAAATGCTGAACACGAATAGTATTCGGGATGTCATCGCGTTTCCAAAGTCAAGCGAAGGGAAAGATTTACTAAGCGGAGCACCTACCCCATTGGATATAGAAACACTAAAATATTACGGAAAGCGCTAAAAATGCATCAAATGAAAAATAATTACCTCATTTATAAAATCAAAGAAAAGAATATAAAATAAAACTAATAAAATTGTTATGGCAGTCGCTATTATGATCGATCATTCATCATTCTTGTAGATTAAAATTGTGCGTTTTGAGTGCATACATTATCATTAAATGACACTCCCTGAAAAAGATTGTACACTTTCTTGTGTGGGTGGAAGTACAAAGAAAGTCACTCAAGTAGCGAATGAGCATAAACCTTCGTGTAAAATGGAACGAAATCTTGAGAAAAAAAACCACGACAGATATCAAATTGCCATACTTCACGCTGCAGCAGAATCTTCCTCAAATTACTCCTCCAACCATCCTCCTCCCACGCACGCAGACATCATTTACCAGAGCGCCGCCGTAATAAAAATGCATTTTGCCTGCATCCTTCACAATGTGGAAAACGGACTGAAAGCGAACATTTTTTCAAGCCATCCGATCCTGATCTGCGAAATTAAATAGACTAGTAGATAGAGAGCGAAGAGAAGGGTAAAGAGTTAAAGGTGTGCATATAAAGTGGGGTAGTATCTTTTTGGGGGTGTGTGTCTGTGTTTCTCTCTGTTGTCCTGCCAATGCAGTGCAGCTTGTGTGGCTGGCTGGGTTTTGTTGTTGCATGGCTTGATTGAATGAAAACAAAACAAACAGGTTTCATCCTCATTGCATTCCGTTGCATCACAAGAAGCACATCTCGTCGACTAGAGTCTAGTCACTAGACTACTAGACGGTGTGAATGCGGTGGTGGTGCTGAACACGAGAACTGAAAGAAAAGAATCTTCAATGATGAAGACGACTACTGCTCTACTCCACTTTTTCTTCTTCTTCTTCAAACTCAAATTAAACTAGTGGTTACTGCCAATTACTGGTCGCTAGCAATACTAGTACGCGAGGAAAGCCTTTGATTTAGTAATTAGACGCTAATTTGTTGTCGTCAACACTTTCGTTCTGTACAGTTAGTTTTCGAAAGAGATCAAGACAACTACGTAGAACGGAGGTCCAACTAGCGCTGAGTGTGATAAGGAGGGAAAAACTTATTAATTAAAGTCACATTTTCATTTATTAATTATCAATTTTAAGTTACAGTTTTGAGTTTGGGAGGGGAGGTTTTGAATATCTTTCACTCTCATGTGATAAACTGCTGATATTGGTAGGAAGTAAATTGTAATTATATGTTATTTGAATGGTTAGTTAGAGTAGGCTTTCGTTTTATTGTCGTAAAATACTTTCATTGTGATAGTTGAATTTGGGGTTGTATTCATTCCCCTCTTTAAAAACTGCGGAAGACGGGCACAGCAAGGCTCACTGTACTCATCATCAGACACAAGCACGTGTTGGGTTGGCGATTTCTTTCCTGATCCATTGCCAAAACTAATCGCTTGTTCAAAGTTTTCGTGATTCTGGAATTGTATTGTTGATACCCAAGTTTGATTGGAGACGTACGGGAATGTTGGTGAATGATAACATTTAATAAATTTGTTGCTATTTCTCTCGTCTGTGATTGATATCATTAGCTTTACTATATGCTGAATTATTGAAAGCCGGAGCTGGGACTATAAATCGTTATTAAGGTAATTCATTGATAAAGTTTTAATGCTGTTTATGGGAATAACGATTTATTCTAAGGTCGGGAAGACGACTGAAAACATAAGTTGTAGGATTTTTTCTAACAATCTTTTTTGTTTTGCTTCTGCAGGCAACTGGTGAAGTTCCTGTTCAGTCGTAAGACAAGAGAAGTAAGACTTACACAGCAGTCATGGGGGACCCACTTTTGTAAGAGCCTTATATTTTTAAAATGTGATTCCAAGAATGAATTTAAAATTAAACCGATCAATAATCAATTGGTCAATACTGTTTCAGAGATTTAGTGGAGAGACGCATGAGCGGCCTTTCGGTAGAAGCAATGGCATTGACTAGACAAACTTCCAAATCAAGTCTCCCATTTACCATCCTGAACATGGAAAACAACAGCCCTGTGTTTCATTTGTTCGAGATTCCTGCAGACAAAACTGTGTTCGGAGTGACTTCTAGTGCGAATCCGAAATTTGGTGTTGTTACAATGAACGGTTGTATTATGGTGTATGATACTATGGTGAGTAAAGTTAATTTTACTAGACAGATAATAACTTTGCAAAGTTGAATGTTGCTTCATAAGATTTAATTCTTTGATTATAGTTCCGATGCATTACATGGAAACAACAAACTAGTCTGGCTCAAGTTTCTTGGGGAACATTATCGTGGCGGAAACACGTTGATCCAGCCATCATGATGCATAGCCGACAGCAGGGATTCCACCTAGTCAAACCGTTGCATCAGCATGACCCGACTTCGAACAACAACTCAAACGAACTTCTGTCGAGTGAGACTCACATTGGTTTCTGTAAACCGTATTTGTGTTCGGATCAGCATGTTATTGTCCCCATTGGCAATGACAAAATTGGGATTCATACACAGGGTCAACAAACTGTCCAGGCCTGTCACTCATTTAAGGCATCCATATTGGCAGTGAAGGAAATTGTCAATCTGGACTCTTCAAGATACATTATTTGTACTACTGAAGATGGATATGTGCATCTTGTTGAGGCCAAACAAAATCCAGCTGGTGGTGGTGATGGTGGCTTTCAAATTTCAACTTTGTCAAAAATGTTGCTTCCCAACTATGAGGACAGTGATACGCAACCTTTTGGATGGTGTATAGAAGGCGATGGAAACATATTTGTGATTGGTAGCAATTTGAAGTACATGTTCCTACTCAAATGGTTTAAAGAAGAGCCAAAGAGTCTACAACCGTTCGGGAAAAAGATACTCCCAAACGATGGAGTCAGTTGCATGGCTATGCGTGAAGGAAGAAAGTTACTGGCCGCTGGCTGTTCTGATGGTACCGTCCGAATATTTGGATTCCCGGAAATGAGTCAAATATCTACAATTAACTATCACAAAACTCAGATTAATACATTGCTCTTTATCAATGAAAAACTAAACAAGGATGGCCGATGGTATTTATTATGTGGTGCTAACGACTCTGGGTTATCAGTTTGGAATATGCAGTCTAGAAAAATAGATTAGCGGTTAATTAACTTTGCACATGCAATAACCCCAGTAAGTTGTAATTGTTAAAAAATGTCAAGAGCACTGAAAATAGTTTAAAGTTTTTTGCTACATACTCAGGGTTATATGTGCAGAGTCTATTTATTTACTACACTTAATTATTAACTAATTCAGACAAGAATACTGGCTACTGTAAATTAAAGCCATCTGCGGCACTTCTCGCCTAGAAATACAGGTAAAATGGATCCAAAATCCAATCTAATACATTAACTTTAAGAACTGATCCTATGTGTCCATTATTAATTCAGAATATTCAAAGAGTACTTTACATCAAAATAAAACTATTTTAAATACAAATGAGCTTAGGAAATAGTAGATTACATTATCATTCATTATTTTTGACTGAACGTCCCTGAACTAACTGCTCAATCGGTTCTGTTCTGGACCTTCTGATGACCTTAAAACAGCAAAGACGGCAATCATTAGACGATAGGATATATTATGTGCAATGATGAGTGGATGTTCAAGTGAAAATTTTTAGTTCCTTCCTTCAGTTTGCCAACTTATGGTTCATCAGTTATACTGGTTATTGCTAACTACATAATTAAGATAAAGGATGTTTTTACAAAAAATTGTTAATTATTTGCCAGAAATATACTACTTTCTGACTATGTTAACGGTCATATTAATCTGTTACTAATTGTAAGAACTTTGCTATTTGCAACCGATGCAGCTTTCTTAGTTCATAGTTGAGTTACGAAAACAACAAGTGTAGATTTAAACAATTGACGCTCGTCTTGTACTGGTGATGGTGAGAGAAATTATTAAGAGAACCAGTCTAAAGACTGCTTGTATTTTTTCTAGTCACTTTTTCTGAATTTAATGTTGAAGCGCAATGGAGATCACTCAGGAATGGTTGAGGTACTTATTATATCTTTAATTCCAATTTTCCATTGTTCGATTTAAAATGCATTCACTTACATAAGCATTATTATTATGTATTCATTAATTCATTATTGATGTATATCAACCATTATCAACCATCATTGATGTAAACCATTTTCATTGTTGTTCGAGCTTATTGAGCTCTATGTTTTGGTCATTTGTTCTTTCTTTTAATCCATTTAATTATAAAGATTTTGTCTTGTCATCTTTTGTACTTATAAAGGACCAATGATTATGAGAAATGCATTACTGTTACTATGTTTTCTGTACTTATCGAGTGGAAATTAAATGAGAAAGTTACGAATGATGATTTATGTTGTTCCTCCGAATTCATTCTTTTCATGCTCAAAACTACGTAACATGAGATGATACTTTCTAAAAACATGATAACTGTGACTAAAAAGTCGTGGTACTGATTACTTTGAATCGAATTCATAAACTGGAGAGATCCTCGGAATCAAAAAAGATGTTCAATGTCAAAGTTGATTTAGCCAGAGTTTAGTAGTTTAGATTGTTTTGGGTGCTGTAAATTGTAATCAATGCCATCTAATTGGCTAATTGTAAGCAGAGTAGTAGTCATTTGTAAAAACTGTGTGTGAACTGTTTTTCAAATTCTTTCAATGAATTGTATTTAAAAATGACTCGAATCAGGTAACGGTCTACGTGCTGGTCTCATGAGACCAATAAAAGGCGATTGATGATTTGATTTGTTTCTTCAGATGTGTTTAAAACTCTGAATGTTGTACGTTGTATCTTTCTCTGTTTTCTGGTACATCATTTAATTGATTCGAAACGAGTTATATGGTAGGGAAAATTAAAACAGCGATTTTGATAAAGCTTCAAACATTTTGTGTAATAATAACCAAGCATATATTATTAGTAAAACTCTTCTTTCATTCATAATAACATGACAAACAATTTGGTTCATAGTTTATATACTCTTACATCAATGTTCACATTACAACATTAATTTCCAGTTTTTTAAACATTAAACATTAAACATTTGAGATGAATCATAATACATAATTAGCGGCTCTTCTTTGTTATTATAGTTTTTATTTATAAAATATTAGTTGCTTTAAAAATAGTTTAACTTGTATAGATAAAAATACAAGTGATAGTTCGTATTCATTCTTGATTATTAATTAATCACCATATATTCATTATCTAACATCATGTACATTTTCGCAGAGTACAACAAGTTTACTGACAGAGTAAGGCACGAGAAAAACTCTGCAAAGAGTCGTTTTGGTTTTAATTAGCGTTTTTCAACTAGCTGATTGTTTTGTGCACCAGTGAAAATGAATTCATTTTCCCGACATGGGACTTTGGACGTTTTCTATATTAAAACGGCAACATATTTCTAAGCATTGATACTTCGCACAAACACAAGTACCTTTTTGACAAATTGATTCACTAAAAATATTTATAAGACTTGATGAAGACCAAAAAATATTAGAATAAGTCAGAGATAAAATTAATCTAGCTTAAGCATATTGGTTTGATGGTTCTTTCTTTCCCTAAGCTGCAACATTCTCGACAAGTTAAGAAATAATTAAATATAGTAGTATTTAATGATGCGATATACAATTAATGTTTAGTAATGATAATACACGTTAAACATTACTCTTTAAATTTAATTTCGTGTATATATTCATGCATATAAATTTATATACATATAGCATAAAAAGTTTAATGATGATTTCGACGTATAAAAGGAAACGATGAGTAATAATGAGTATAATAGTAATTGTACACAAAAATCTTGAGATAAACTTAAAACAACGAAAATGCATACTAAAGAGATAAGTATTTGTGTCAAATTAATCAAAAATCAAGTATTAAACAGTAACGATGCTACTCACGAGTCAGTTTTCCTCCTAAGCTTGTGCAACAACGACGATAGAAATATAACAAAGTTAGATTATAGAAGCCTTAACTTGCATTTTTGGTTTTATGGCTGAATAGTTAAAACATCTATAGATATAACAACCACGACACACGATTTCACCACTGATTGTTTGAGTACACTGTTGAAAAAAAAGAAGTTTTTTTTCTGAACTCTATGATTAATATTCATATTATTACTACATTGCATTTAAGAAGACCATCTTTTATATCCGGATTATTTCTGAGAGGGGTTAACTGTCCCTCTGGTTTTTTTAGTACATAGATCATTTCATTTCGAACAGAGTTTCTTAGAGTATAATTGTATTACTTAATATTACTAAATGATTAGTCACTCTTTTTTTACATATGAAGTTGTAAAACGCGTTTTCGGTTGAGTTGTAATTGAAAAATAATTAAAGAAGGATACATTTCTTTCTATTTTTTCGTTGTTGCTTCATCAGAGGTCTCTCCATTTGCTGGAACATACGAATCACGCGGACTAGCTCATGGAAGGCTTGGTCCACATTCATTCGGAGCTTTGCACTGCATTCAACCATTGGAATTCGGAGCTGCTTGGCTAAATTTTGTGCTTCGTCTCTACCAACCTACCAAAAAGAGATTATTGGGTGATCAACCACCATTGGCAATGACATGGAATGATTATGGTTCATTTAGTTTTCGAATTTATGTCGACTTACTACACGTTGACTCTCCAGATCAGATTTATTGGCAACAATTAGCATGGGGAACTCGTCGCGATCCTTGACTCGAAGAATTTGACGGTGAAATTTGGTGATTTCTTCAAAGGAAGATCTTTCCGTGACAGAAAAGACTAGTAGGAAGCCTTCTCCAGATCTCATATACTGCTCCCGCATTGCACTAAACTCCTCTTGCCCTGCGGTATCTAGGACTAGAAATGATTTCAGTTGGATTAGAAAAGCTTTTGATTGTGTTCTGCGTTCTTTAGTACTGTGTCTTGCGTAACCAACAATAAGCATTATTTCTTTAAACTTACTGTCCAGTTTGGCCGGTACATCGTCGATGACACACTGTTTGGTGTAGGAATCTTCAATTGTGGGATCATAATCCTGAACAAAGTAACTCTGTAAATAAGCAAAAAAATTAGTGTTATCTTTCCATTAAGTATCATGTCTTTATGCAATTTATCATAATGATTTTATAAATTCTCATTTAAACTGAAAGTAATCAAAAATAGTTTTTGTCATTTTCAATCTCATTCTTAAACTTCTCATAATGCCCCTGTTGAATTCCACTAACCGAGCAAATTTCTACATGGAGTTGATGCATTGTTGTATTTTCCGAGTATTTGTAAGAAAATAAATGTGCAAATGAAATGTTTAGGAAGCCTGTTTATAGAATGCTCATTTTGTTAATATTATTTCCATTTGTGCATGGTAAAGCACCAGCTTTGGATATGTCTTTTGCATTTCCTTCCACTTCATTTTTATCACCACACTTTTATTTCTACTGTTGCCATTTTATGTGTTTTGCTTGTCGCACCCAAATCCCAAATATGGTATTCTTGAATGGGCGTTTCATGACTTTGCATACAATGCCCAAAAAATTCCAATTTCTTTTCCACTCGCTACTCACAAAAGATTCACTTTTTTTGTATGGGAATGAACTCTAAAGTCTTCATATGTGTTACATGATCTAAGTTTTGCCCTCTCTTGTGTGTAATGAGCATGCACCACGTGCTGAAGAGTTACGTCGTGTTTATTGCATGCGGCATCCTGGACGAGTGTCTTAATTTCTAACTTGTAACACATCATTAATTTCTTCGCAGTGATTATGGCCTCTCTACTTTATTTTCTATAATTGAATTGTCACATTGAGACACACTAAAGATGAAAATGGATATCCATTTCGTTAAAGGTTGAAAGGATGGTAACTCATACTCTCGGTTCCTCGTCCGTCATACGTAACATGAGTCCAACGATTTCTTTCGAAAACTTTCCACAAAGCTTTTGAACATCTACTCAATCGTAGGTGAAGGAAAAAAAATGAATAAAACCTAATTGGATATCACTATATTTATAACCCAATTTAGAGTGATTCAGTATTGTCAAAAACTTTCCATTGCACAACATCTTTTTAGACACTCGATTCAGTAAGCATCCCTTTAACTGCTTTGAATAAGACTATTGAACATTGAACCTATTTTCATTGTTGCCGCTGCTAACACCACGTATATTATTAATGCAGATATTTGAGATATTTAACGAGTAATTGATCTCTCAACGCTCCTCAAAGTTTGGCAACGTGGGCACATTAACGACTTTAAGGGAAATTCTTATTGTTATTATAATAGACAATGATACTAATAATAAGTGTATAGGTTTAAGTGTATTTATAAAAATAAATGATCCGAAGATTAGTGATTTCGAGAATCATGGAGAGGATATGATTCGAAGTAAGAGCTTATTTTTAGATTCTCCTCTAGTATGTCTAGCATAACAATTTAATCGTCCATATTCCTGAGATATTCTAACCTGGAAAAATAATGCATAATAAGAAAGGAAAGAAGAAAAGCCGATTAATTTTTCCCTATGGCGTTGCTTCTGGAAACCACTGGAGCAAAGCTGTAATCTCCTGTTCTATCGTTTCAGAAGCTCACCTTTAGTCCGTCCTGTTTAAGGAAGTGTTGACAAAGTAGAAAAAACTTGGCTACGAGCATAATGCTATTCTCACTTTGCCCCTCGAAACTAATAGAAACTTTTCGTAGCTGCACAAAATAGATCTGCATAAAAGCTTAATAGTCTAAAGACTCTATGCAAAAATTAATGATAATAATATTCTACGAGGACTCCTGGTCAGTCCATCCATCTCTTTATTGCATTATTATACTGTCGATATCATTCCTACTTTGTAAATTGAATCTTGCGAATCTAATAAAAAGATTGACTGTGTGGCCCTAAAAGCATGGCAACATGCAAGCTTTCCTTTTCTGCTTATGAGATAATATTATAGCATTCCACACACACGCATTATTGTTTCATTTCATTCCTCATGAAATACATATGCAAATTTATAAGCCAAGCTGATTTTACTTTCTAGAACCACCGCCAGCCTCCTCCAACCCATAAGCAATAGCTTGACTTGCAATCAAAAAATCTGTGTCAATATCCCAGACAGACAAACTATCGATCTTGCATTTTAAACGTTGCCATAGTTCGTCTGGGTCTACAAGAAGAAGTATTAAAAACTCATAGGAAATGGGAAACTGTGCACCCGCTACATTGGACAAGCCAACTTTCATAGCAAATATAGTGACAACTCTGCCTACGTTTTATAGAAAATTTTGACTTTTGAAAAACATTAAAGATCACTCCGGCGTAAATTTGTCCTGCTCGCTACGTAATGTGTCAACTTGATGAGAACTTTATGAATTGATTCCTCTTCAAAAGTATGAAATATCACATAATAAATAACGTACGATGATGCATGATTCACTGAAGAAATCAGAATTTATATCGATGTAATCTAAATCCCACCATTGAATGAAGATCATTGGGTCGGACGATTCTTGCGTAACTTTTCTATACTAATTATATATTCTGGCGAGGAGTATATAAAATCTAGCTCCAATTACAATGGAGTCGTTGGAATGAAAAATAGAGAGATCCGGTGCTCTTTGTAGGGGATTTCAAGCACTGTTCCGTTTTCATTTGCACATGATGATTACCTAATCATGTTGCTACAAAAAACCAAGCAGGATTTGGGTTGGGGGATGTCTCTAAGCTTACATCTGTATCTAAGTACAGTATTAGAATGCAAAACAGTAAATAATATACAGTACGTCACGTTAGTTTAATCATGTTGATAAAGGAGGAAAATAAGTGAAAAGTTGCAAAATCGAAATCGCAATATTAACAAATTCCTTATGTATCATACAGATCGGTATTTTCTTTGCCCATGCCCCTTATCCTATATGCTAGTCTCAACAGATATTGTTGGACATGTTCCAACTAGGTTGTTAGGACATCAATATAACACTATCACCATAACAAGCGTGTCGTCATGTACCTAATATGTGTATATTATACTGTTTAGGGTGCCTAAAATCTCTTGAGAAAACCGTGTTTACCTAAATATTTGCCCGCATCCAGTTTATCTTAAACATTTTCTAAAAGCGATGAGTTCCTCCGTTACCACAAGTTTTCACAAGTGTCAAGGTTCACTCCCCCATATCCCTTGTACAACTCCATATTATTAAACGGTATAGGGGAAAGATACAAGCGAGCATGAATAAGAGCGAAATGGTATGTAAGCTTTAATTCGTATGAGAATATTATGCGCATATTATGGTACCTACATGTTTGTGTAAAATTCCTTCTCATTTTTAATGGAACAGTGATGAAAAGAAACGACATTTGTAATAATAAACAACGTGCAGCAAGTTATTACCAATGATTGGTAAGAAACTTCCATATTTGGCCTCCTCTCCGGAATCGGCATTCCTGCTGAAAGCTCGAAGAAGCACCTGTGGTGCAGGTGTTAAGATGAGTCAAATATTCAGAAGAATTCTCAGAGTTCTGTTCTGTATGCTCATTTAAGATTTAACAACGAATGACTCATCATCATAATAATCATCACCGAACTATTATCCTTGTAGTCATTCCACTTTTTGTTCTTTCAAGCACTCCAATGCAATATGGTGTGACTGATGATGACAGTAAAAATTAAAAATGGAATGAAAAAGGGAACAAAGTGAGTTAACTAATTTGCATTTAATTCAGGATTTTCATTTTATGTTCTCGTGGAGTGTAATGGGCTGATATTGCTGAAACGCTGCATATTGTAGCTCTTAAAATAGGGACTTGCGCTAGTGTGAAGATGAAATACATGATGTATTGAAATCGAACAGCATATTGCTTTTGCTGCCTTCAACCCTTTCTACTAAACCTCCATATTCAATTTGGAAGTGTTCGGTTTTGCTAAATTTGACATTATACGAGTGAAGGGAAACGTTTGTCAAATGAGAACTGCATATCATTTGTCTTTTCATAGAACTGTCATGTCTGACTGGGGCTATATGTGCGAAAATCCAACTATTCGACTGGACCCAAGTTGGGTCACCCAACTAATATAATGTGCTGGATAATATATTTTTCGATGTAACTGTCTTCTTCAGAATGATCGCACCACCCTACAATGTTCTATATTATTCTAGTTTGAGCCTATAATTGTCCATACGCCCACATTGTTAACGCTGATGTAGTGAAATTTCTCTGCTATTCTCTCTACACCTACATAACACCTGGCGAATTGTACTTAAGTTGATCAGGGACTCAAATAGTGCCATTTTAAGCTCTCTCGCTCTCTCTATCTCCCTCATTATTATTGATCGCATGAGCTGTTTATATCGTCTTTTTTAACTAAATGCTTCAAATTAGATGGCACACTGAACTCGCAGTCCACCTATTGTTCTCATATGATCTGAAGACTTGAGTACAATTCTGACTCATGATTATCATTACTCGCCTGTTCCATCATGGTTGAATCTTAAATGCATAATATTTTAAAGATGTGCTTTCAACATGAATATCTTGAAGATGATGTCATAAGTCGCCAAGTCTTAAAAAGCACAAAACCATCAAAATAATTTACATCTTTGCGTTGCTTATTATTGTCAGCAGGAAGCGCATGATAATTGTATTATCAGTTTTGCGTGTATTTTACACGGCATGGCCATGAGACGATGAGACATGCGCGAATACAGGGGTACATACGTAGGTAGTTTAGCAACATGCATTCCATCTTTAAATTACACCCACTTGAGCAAACTCACTCACCTTCTTCTCAACAGATATGTCTATAAACTTTTAAGATGTTACTTGGTATTTCCATTTGGATTATTGATGTGCCTAAAAATATTTCCCGTAAGAAAACACACATTCAGATTTCAGACTGTCAAATCAGCTCTCTTTCGTCGTTCTTCATCTCTTCTTCAACTTTTAGATATGCATCCATGTTTAGTCATGCGTACTAAAATGATGCAATTTCGACTTGTCCATCTACAGCTCGTGCTTGGTGACGCTTCACACAAAAATGTTATCTTAACTTTAAGTTGACTCCATGCCTATTTAATTTTGCAAAGTAAAAATGAAAGTGGATGTGCGTACATTTCGCAGATCAGCTCAGACTACTACTGTTACTACAAGCGTTCATTTTTAACCAAGTAACCCACACAACTCCCACACAAAAAAGAAAGGGCAACGCTCAAAGAGAGAAACCGCTATCCTCAAGTGGCTGCCTGCTCTACCTACATTTACTACTTGACAGGCTATAATATTATAGCCTCTCATTTTGTTATGCATTTGTGCATATTTGTCACTAATTTGCTTAGATTTTTTTATTTACACCTATTGATTGTCTAATGCCAGGAGCAACATTAAATGATCTATTATGATACGTTACGCATAATCCCTATCTATATAAAATCTAAATTTTGGTCAACTTCTTCTTGCTTCTTCTTTGGACATGTTAAGGACGTGACCAAGTCCTTCCGAAAACTACTACTGGAGGTCTAGTCTAAAAATTAGTATTGGGCTTTGGGACATTTATGATAGTAAAGACACATGAAGTTGATGTGCGCGTATCTAATTTGGAATCGCGGACCAAATAAACGCCCCAAATGCTGCTGTTTTTTTCATGCCATACTGCCATTGCACTGTTTGTACTAGTAAACTTTTATCTTTAAATCACAAAGACTGCCTACAAGAAAATAAAATGAAGTAAAGTAGGTATGTTGTAGTTTCATAAGTAATCGTCCATTCGATTGTGTGGTAGCCAACTAGGTATGAAATTTACATGAAGCTTTGAATTTGAATCTACAAGCTCATCTGAGAACTGTCAGTAGAGTGGTGGAAGCGGGGGTTGAGAGGTTGGAGTAAACTGACAAGAAGAACACAATAATGATGCAATAATGATAGTAGTAATGATGAAGATGATGATATCATTATTTTATAGCCGACCACTGTTAGTCTGGCTGCAGCCAGATTAGTACATAATGTTATGTAATCATATATAACGAGTGGAATCCACAAAATTGAATGGCAACTGATCATTGGTCCACACCTACGACTATTATGAGCAACATTACTTATTTATATGGTAGTAGTATAGCTGTTTGTGATGACGTGATGTATACTTTAACCCGAGCATAATGTACTTTTCTTATCTGCACGGTAGTGTGCGACGATGTTTTCACGCATCCTTTTGATTCAACGCCACAGGTATTGATTAAATGTCTCGAGAATATATGTGTCTTATGCCAACTTTATGTACCTTTAGCATCAGTCTTACCATTTTTTAATGAATACAATAAAGAATCGGCTTACCTGAATGAACTGAATGGTAATTGCAGATTTCCCCACTCCTCCTCCACCAACGACCACAATTTTGTAGTTGGTAATGCTTGCTTTTCCTGCCATTTTGTACGATTGTAATGAAGTATCTGTTTGGTAATAGAATGATGAGAAGTGTTATGAACAGTGCTGACGGATAACTGTTGCTTTGGTCTCGAATGTACCTGAAAGGAATAAAATTAAGTCGTAATTGAATTGAAAACAACACTGAATAAATATTTTGTTTGGGAGGCTTTCAATTGTAGTCATTCTTGGAAGCGTAAACAAATGCGTGCCAAACCAGAACGCGTTTAACTGAACTAATAGACCTACGTATTTTACTGTTTAGTAACTTAATCCAGGCTTTGTATCCGAATTATATGTTTCCAAAGTGGTAAAGCCAAATGTCGCATTTCAACATTCAACATTTGCATATCAGTTTTTATCCATAGTTTGAGAAATTGCTTTTGTTTTAAATAAACAAATAAGAAAAAATTTGTCAGTCTGATCGTAAGAAATGGGTATTTGCATGACGCCAAATCATTGTCGAAAAATAGATTTGTAGACATTAGACGTGTTTTTCGTTTGAAAAAATAATCTTTGATTTACATGCACTAGGAAATAGTTGTATAAATTTCTAGGGGGAAAGCAGTTTTGAGCCAAGAACAAGAAAAATTGTAACGAAAACAGTGTTTAGTGCTTGTTGGCAAGCATTTTCCAACGAGTTTTTTTACAGAGCTCACCAATAATTAGAACAAAATCCCCAGCCCAAGAGATTTTTAATGCTTTGACAGCTTTCAAAAGACGATCAGTTTTCCCATAAAATGTATGCTAATGAAAGGGATCACAACCCTGGAACCCTGGAACCCTGGAAGTATTTCTTCTGCTGTCTACAGTCCATTTTCGTAGCATAACATGCACCTATTCCATCCTCATTTGAGGTTTGCTGTTATGTACTCGTAAAAAATGGCTTTACTCTTTTTATTTTGTCGTGCTTTGCATTGGCTTTGCTATTTCAGGAAGTGTGAAAAAGTTATGCGAGTGTGCATTAGGAATGGGTTTTTATGATGCTGTTGAAAGCACGTGCACAGAGTGCAACTGCAAGCTAGCCGCAGACATTTCCAGCAGCGCATCCCAAATATTCGCTGGCTCAGTCTACCCCATCGTGTCAACAAAGAGATTGCCCTCAACCTTAACATTCGTCTATCAACATCTAAGAACGCTTAGTTCCATTATTAGCAAAATGTAGTACACAATAGCAAATACTTTTCTGGGAAAACTGTTGCCTCCAATTCCTACTACACTCTCGCTCTACCAACAACAGGTGCAAAACAACCTTTTAATATAATTATGCCATTCAGGTAAAAAAAAATCGAATTATCATGCATAAGCTGTTTAAAAACATTTCCAGAACATAATCTACCAAAAATACACTTAAAAGGAATAAAAACAACTTACGTATTTTGTTTTCAAATTTAGCTGCGCTATCTCCGTGTTTGTGACTTTTAGAGTAGAGATTTTTCCAGCAATTTATTTTTCACCACACTTTTGATCCTTTATAGTGCACTCACATGAATACACACATGGTTAATTGATCGGGAATATTGCGAGGAAGAGAGAATGTGATTTTGAGTGGATGGAGAGAAAGCCGGTTCCATTAGTGTGAAAAGCCATAATAATCACATCACAATATTATATTCATGGAACTACTATACGTGGAATACAAACAAAAGCCTTTGAAACTTGTGTGTTACGTCGATATAATGATATTAAGAGTATAATGTTGAGTCTTTCTTGTTGGTGGTGGTGATGGAAGAGAATTTCAGGAACACTAGAAAATCCTATATACTGTTCATACTTTAATGTATGCCATGACAAGCGCTGCACATATTTTCTGTCTCTCTGTCTGCTTGGTGTGGTTTTTTGGTTTTTCCCTTTTTCTCTCTGTGATAATGAGAAGATGTGAAAAAAATTATGATGACGATGTTGATGCTTTTTATCTCGTAGCCAACAACAGTAGTCCGTAAATGAGCTTTGGATTTGATTAAGTCCTTGTAAAACTTGAGGTTTTGAACAGGAACTTTTGGAAAGGATGATGTTTTACAAAAAAATTGGCTTCGTTAAGTAGAAAACTATTCACAAATTGCACTGTTAAGTTTACGATGACACAACAATGTCTATAATATTCTCTCAATATTGCTATGCAAACAACTCGCTAGGTTAATGGAGGTAGAACCAGAAAACTATGTTTGGCAGATGGTGAAGCTGCTGGGCTCTGTCAAAACTATTCAGTTAATGTCTGCTGGGAAATGATTTCCATGTAGGTGAGCCCAATCTTTTCAATATGTCAGGTCTTTTCTTTCTTGTCCTTCTCCCAACCAAAAAGTCAAAAATCACTTCTTTTGATTGATTCCTCTAAAGTGTGCTGGTCCATTACCGGTATCAGTTTTCTACTGAAGATAAACGATAGGTGATGATGGTAGTAGTAGTGGTTGTAATATCACACCTTAAATTTTGCGATAATGAGATAGTTGACGTATAATGTAGATCACACTTTCGCATGATGAAATCAAGTCCACGAACTTGAGGATATATTATGGGATGTCTGAGATTGCGTTATACAGCGCATACACACACAGTCAAGTCTGAAACGTGAATGCACAAAGGAAACGAAAATAGGAAGAGTTTTTCTGAGGAGGACTCTCTCAACGCGACGACGCTAATAATGAAGCTTCTTGGTGGAGCAGCAGCAGCAGCAATAGTGTGCCTCCGTTTTGTTCGTGCTCAATGAAAAATTGACTTTATCCTTGTCCTGACGGCAAGACAACGGCGTCGTCGACGACAACGCTGCCGATTATCGTGTAGTTCGAGTGTTACGTAGAAATGCAATGACGTGTTGACAATAATATGATGACAATGTGCATAATATAATACTGTTGCTCTTATTTATTTATTGTTATTAAGTATTAAGCAAGAGACGAGATAAGATTGGAGATATGTCGTCTTGCCGTTGTCGTCATCCTCCTCTCTACTGATGCTGATGAACCCTAAAGTTTATATGTGCACTTTTTTTATTGTGGTGACGATGACGCTGATGATATGATGTAGTGAGGAGTAGTGATGATGAATGAATTTAAAGATACCGTTGTGTTGCCCCTGCCGTGCAGTAATAATAATAATGATAATAATAATAATAAATGCTACACATAACAATAAATAAAAAATGTATCCATACACGAAAAAAAAGACAATATATACGCTTGCACGGTTACACTCCACTCACTCTCTCAGCTCACAACAGACACACATGCAATATTAATATTTGTAACGGGGTTGTCTCTGCGTCTTCTTCTCTTTCTGGCTTCCTCCGTCCTTATGCCTGCGCTTCTCACTTTGGCTGGTGGTGTCGTGTCTGTTGTGTTATGTGTGTGAGGAAAGAGGAGGAGGACGACTGCGATGATGATGATGATGCGATGCAAAAGATGCGATGATCATGGTATGTTTATGTGTGTATGTGTGTGTGTGTGCGACTGACTGACTGTGGTTCTCCTCTCGGGTTGATGATCATCATGTTTGATAACGATGAGGCTCCTTCTTCGTCGACTACTTTTGCCTCAACCAATTTTAGCTTTACTTACATTTTACTTCATCATCATGATCAGTCTCCATAAACATCGTCGTCATCATCATCACCTCCACCACCACACATTGCATTACATTTACACTATGCATGCATTGCATTCTCTCTCTCTCTCTGCCAGGTTTATTAACAAGAAGAACATCATCCCCGTCGTCTCTCTTTTCCCTTTTTCCACTTGTAATAAGCCTTTTTGTAACAATATAAGTTGATAAAGTAAGTAGCAGGAGAACACAGAGTTGGCCATACATGTGTGTAATATATAATGTGTCTTTCTTTACTGCGCCCTCATATAGTAATCATCGTCATCATCATCATAACGTAACATCAGCAACAGCAGCAACAACAACTTCTTCTTTTTTATGCCAGTAAAAATGTGTAAATAAATAAAGACAGCAAAAAAAGAAAGAAAGAAGACGAAAAAAAAGTTCTCGACATGGCATATATTATTTACCAGTTGCCAGTTACTCCTTTTCAGAGGAGAGAACCACGCTCAATAATATAACATTGTAGAGAAGAGAAGCAAGCATGTTTTCATATCACCTCCATAATAATATCATGCATTTATATATATCTTTTCCACATTAAGTTAGTTTTCTTCTTATTTCTGAAGGAATACGAAACGAAACCACCATCTCCATTCCTGTTGTTGGCTGCTGTTTCTCAGCTCTTCTCTCTGAGATGTCTGAGAAGACTACTGTCCATGCTGGTGATATTATAATAATGATGATATGATAACGATGTGGTGGTGGTGTGGTGATGATATGATGAGGATTGCTATATAGCGTGCATGTAATGTACTCTGTGTGATGTGTGTGTGTCTTCTTGTAGAACATCAAGTCATTTTGTGAATTTTTTTTCTCTCTCTCTTCTTCTTCTGTTGCGTGGATCCTCCTTCTTAAAGTTCCACCATGTGGATTCAGAATGCACAAAACATTATTATTGTGTGTATGTTTCACTGGTAATTACCAATTACTATTGCTGTTGGCTTCTTCCTCGTCTTCTTGCTCTAAAAAGGCTTTCTTCTTCTTCTTCTCATTTTGAAAGAGAGAAACCTTCTAAAAGGGAAGAAAAAAAAATCAGAAGGTTTCTATGTGAGTTCGCTTTCAGCAGTAATAATGGATCGATAATGCTTCATTGCCCATTACCCGAAGGTTAGTGGTGGATTGTAAAATGGGGATAGTCTGCAGGGAGCTAAATATGTTTGGCATAACCTGTACACACAGTTTAACTTTTTATCATTTTAAAAACGCCTGCTTAAAAGTAATAACACGATGTGGTTGATGGAAAGAGTTGTATTGCACTCTGAGGTATGGAACAACATGTACGCTTGCAATGATGGCTGACAAGCTTACAAAGAAAATGAACCTGACACAAACGCGGAGCAACAGTTGGAAAATTAGCAGCCCTCACTCTCTGTACAATGTCATAATACTCATCATCATGGTGATATTATGCGCTATCGTCTTCTCCGCGTTGTCATGAGAGTGGGTAACCATGCTAAGATTTCTATCCTCTACAGAAGAAAATAACATAATGCTAACATAATATATACAGAGAAACAATTACTTTCTGTGCTGTTTAGTTGGAACGTAACTTCAACTTTGTTATTCTCCTTCCTCCTCACCTCATCATCATGGGTTTATCGTCGTCGTGTGCTATTGTGGTCCGAAGTGGTGTCTCTGGCTGCCTGCGTATGTAACAGTGATAGCACGGCAGCAACAAGTATATAATAAAATCCAATGCAATTCTCTCTATTCAATATATGAGCTCATTATTGGGCAGCGAACAGAGAGGAGAGCTAGGACAGAGTATAGAGCCTGAGAGTACGGAATACTTACAATGTCTGAGAACACACAGCGCTATGAAAAGAATGAAAAAATAAACTCAGCAATATTGCTTCCAGTTAAGAAGACTTTCAACACGATGAATAAACGAGACAAGCATTAATATTTAGTACATGAACATATATAAGCTTCGCTTGATATTATTCAATTCCAGCTTATTCCCAAGCCTCTGATTCTCGCCTGTTTTTCTCTCTCTCTCTCTCTGTCTCTACTGCGGTAGTAGTAGGAAGAAGATGAGAGGAGGAAGGGGGAAAGAGAATTGAAACGGAGGAGCAAATCTTTTTAATGAAGTGACAAGTAAAATGGGCAAGTTGTGAAAAATACTAATGAGCACTTATAATGTTCACGTTTTCTTCATTCTCCCTTCCCACAAATAAAACTAACACATTTACACAAAACGCACTCATAGACTCATAGCACATTTAAAAGTAGGGAGCATGCATGAGCTTGTGTCGAATGCAGTAGAAAACAGCATCATGTCCTCTTGTTTCATCCACCGCATCTCATTTGCTTCTGAGATGTAATATTGTTCCTATGCATTGTATCTGTGTACGTAGCAAAAGTCAGAGTACTATCCATTTTTTAAGAATATGCGCGTCGCCAATTAAGGATTTCCCATCCTGCCTATGTTAACATTAACATGGA